>JAKSYS010000098.1:0-123280 GCA_022925895.1 Fragilaria crotonensis
ATGATCCAATTTGATCAACTGACGTCACGCAACGAATACATGTTCAAGACTCGAGACCGAGACTCGAGACTCGAGACACAGGCTCGATGGGCTCGGGGGCAATCGTACGGGTGTCAGAAGCCAGAAATCATCATAAAATAAAAAATGGCTCGAATTACGAAATTTTTGAACTTTGTCTCGAAGTCTTCTAAGGACCAGGAACTGAGTGTACTCCGAGTCGACAACTGTGGTCAATGAAAAAAGCTTGTCTATCGGTGTAGTGTATTGCAGAGTCCAGTGTCTCCAGCATTAGGATCCAGTTTGATAGAGGAGCTGAAGTCTGAAGTAAGCAGCAGTTGACAATCAATTTAGAATTTAGAGTACTGTGGACAAAGTGAGCACGACAACGAAGTTGTAACATCCCATTCATGAGTGATTCCAACCCGTGGCTTTCATCTTTGATAACAGAACCATTGACGTGCAAACCAGGGACAGCTACAACTCCGATGTATGAAGCCCATAAACCGATGATATTTAAGACAGGCACGTCCGGCATGGATGTAGGCCTTTGTCCATGGCTTCCGTTTCGGTCATTTCCTGAAGATTACGAATGTTCGCAAGGTGCTCACAAGACCGAATATGAAAGGCTGCACCGTTGGCAGTCTTAACGACCTTTCGATCCTCAAATTTGGACCACTTTCCCTTCCCCTCCGACCTTGCCTTTGACTGAAGTGCAACCATGTGGTCGTAGTTTTTCGTTTTACTGCTTGAGTTCGGAGCGTAAACTGAAGCAAGTCCGGCTGCTACAATTCCCTCATTGACACAGAGATATCCCCCACCTTCTTCAACCCAAGCAAATGCCAAGAGGCGCCCATAACGATCTGCTTTGTCTCCCTCGAAGGTAAGCCAGATATCCTTCTTATCACATTTGATTTCGTGTATTCCTTGGCTTCCTCGGCAAAAGGCTGTTTCTGCTTGATTTCTGGCGTATCAATACCCAAGAGCCGGACACGACGCTCATCTGTGAGTGTCAGGGTGTCGCCGTCATATACATTTCTCACATGGTGTTTTTCTGCTCCAGCAGGGAGAGACGGGTGTATTGGAGACGGTCCGCCACTGCTGGTGCTGAAAGTACTACCATGTGCCTGTTGTTGAGATGTTGAATGCGTCTGCTCATTCTGTTGTTGTTGCTGCTGTTTCTGCTTCTGCTCCTGAAGAGTCTCGGAAACCTCCTGAACGGTGTTGAGCGCTGTTGTCAAGCAATTTCCCATGTTTGATTCAATCGGCGATACGATATCAAAATGTGAGATACGCGGCCGACTGCGATTATATGCATACGACGGTATGTTGCATATATCGAAGTGTGTCATACTGTACTCTGGTATGTCACGGTACGAGTACTGAAGTACCTGGTACTGTACTTGCACTCCGAGTAAGTACTACAATTTCAAGTACTTTTAGAGTGCTACTAGAGTACTGGTACCTGATGGTATGCATACTCCGAGCAAGAGTGTGTGTATGACAGTATGACATATGATCATATGAACATAGTGCCCTGTGTGGGAATTCGTACCACGGTATTTCCAGTGCAAGTACGTGACACTTGGAGTACATACGCGTATCCATTTGCTTGTATGCATATCATAGAGAGGAGTTAAGTTGACTGATAAAAAATCATTGGATCAATCTCTCCGGGTTTCTGATGTAAAATGATGTCAGCGTTGGAGAAACACCGGCATTCTGCCGGCGATTTTCGTTTTCTTCCAAATCTCTCTTGTCTCGGTGTCAACGATATTTGTAGGGTTTGTTACACTGATCAATGTCCACAAGCAAACAGACAGCTTAGATCACTCGAGCCAACGTCGAGTGGAGTTTCTATTCCGTTCTACTCATCCAATCTACCTAACGCATCTGATTGTGCAATCAATCATATTCGAGAACTTCGAAGGAATGACTTCCGTTGGTGCAAGAACGAAGGTAATTCTGGGATTGCTTTTGCTGTCACGAGGATTTTGTTTCTTCTCAGGGGCTCGATCGCCACGAGTGGCTTATGTTGCATCGACATCAACGCGTTCTCTCTTCACGTCAGAATTGAGCCGGAAACGATCCATCTGTCGAGTCTTATCTCCCCTGAAAGTCACGGAAGATGTTATTGTGGTGAAGGATGTCGTTGATGCTGAGATTGCCGACCTTGAGGAAAATCACGTCGAGGATCCACCTGCGGGCAAGCAACGAAGAAAACCACCGGTAACGAGACAGAAAAAACAGCAGCACAAGCGAAACGGAAAGGCTGTTGAAGCAATCATCGTCCCCGAAATGGTTGCTCGAGGATTAACCAATTTCACACACGCTACAGAAGATCAAGTGAAGCAAAACATTCAAGCTGCAGAGGATGTCATGGAACTGATGGGTGCGATTAGCGAACGAATGTCTGTGGGATCAAAGGAAGTGTTAGGTGATTTGTCACATGTCATGGAAGAGAAGCTCGTTCGGTTGCCAGAGGACAAGGCGAATGAGTTCACGAAGTACCTCACCGAATTGACCGAAACAATTCAGCAAGCGCAGCAGCGAGAATTGGAGCGTCAGCTTGCTGAAATTGAAGCACGCTTCGTCAGACCACTTGAAGAATTCGTCTTTTCAGATGCTGCTATCTATGACGGAGGAAACTCGGAGGGACCAGAAGCTGATCGTACGGCCTTACGAACCAGATTGGTTTTGGCTGGTGCGAACTCGACACTTTCGGCATCTCGCCGCCTTCGCACCAAGGAAATAATCAAGAACATCAATGTCGCACCATTTTATTACTCAGTCGCCCTGCTCATGCGATGGGTTCGCAAGGTTGGTTATCCCCCATGCTTTACTTAGTGCTCTTCGATCGATGGCGGCAGTTGTCAAGTTTCAAGCATTAGACGAAGTTACACTAAAAAGGCGATCAATATATACCTACTGAAGAATGCCGAGGTTATGCAAGCAGGTTGGAAACGTACGGGGAGATCGCCGCTCGCGGGCCTATGGCACGAAAGTGGGCCATCCTTCGACGATCAGCAGAAATTTGGGCCTATTTCAGTTCCTTTACATTAAGGAACGGAGGTTTGTGAGCAAGTTCAACAAAGGAAAGTGGTCGGCAGAAAAGCTTTCCGAGGAGCGATCGAAACTCGGCGCAGAAATAACTCAAAACTTGTTGAAACTTGGTCCGACATTCATCAAGGTAAGTGCGTTGCGCGGAAAGGAGGAGTTCCGCGAAATGCGTGCTGACCATCCCATCATTGTCATCAGGTTGGTCAACTTTCTCAACGCGTATCGATATTGTACCCAAAGAGTACATCGAAGAGCTTAAACTTCTCCAGGACAATGTTCCTCCGTTCTCTGGCGATCTTGCCGTTGCTATTATCGAACAAGAGCTTGGTAAGCCAATCGACGAACTTTTCGATTTTTTTAACCGCACTACATTGGCAGCAGCATCGCTGGGTCAGGTGCATATTGCTGAAAAGAACGGCGAGAAGATCTGCATCAAAGTGCAACGTCAGCACCTCAAAGAACTCTTCGACGTTGATCTCGGGCAACTGCGACAACTTGCTGTCTTCGCGGATTCGATGGATATGACCTCCGAGGGAGGATTGTTGGATAGGAACACCAAGCGTGATTGGGTTTCCGTGTACGAAGAGAACAAGCGTTTGCTTTACGAAGAGATTGATTACATACACGAAATGGAGAATTGCAACCGGTTCAGGTGAGTCGGTGATTATGTATTTTCGGTGTTTTGCTTCGCGTATTCTCACAGGCGTGACTTCAGGGAAAACTTTAACAATCGCAAGTTTCGCCATATTAGAGCACCGAAGACGTATCCTGAGTTCACTACGGACAAGGTCATGGCTATGGAATATCTGCCAGGAATCAAGATCACTGATGTTGAAAAAATAAGGGCTTTAGGTCTCGATCCTGTTGAAATTGGTGTCAAATCGGCCGAGGCATTTTTGGAGCAGTTGTGTCGACACGGTTTCTTTGTAAGTAGTAGCTCTGTGTCCGTTCGACCTTCATCATGAGCCCACCTGACATGCAACTTGACATAAACAGCATAGCGATCCACATCCGGGAAATCTTGCAGTGGAAAAGGGAAGGGATGGCGAACCTGTGATCATTTTTTACGATTTTGGTATGATGGACTCATTTGGACCCGTCGAGCGAAAAGGTCTTGTTGATTTCTTCTTCGCTGTTTATTACGATGCAAATGTTAAGGACGCCAACGCATTGAAAGGTTAGGAATGCTCCGCAGTGGACCTGACATAGATCGCGTCGCAGTCGAACGTGTCGGCCAAGACTTCATCGATCGGTTCCAGGCCACCTTGAAAACTGATAGTACATGGGAAAACGATCTCCCGGAGGAGGAGAGGAAGAGGATCAACCGCGAGCGGCGCGGCTCTCGGCCAAGAATTCTTTCCTTGAATGAGGATACACCATTCATCTTCCCTCCGACGTGGACGTTTGTCTTCCGAGCTTTCTTTTCTCTTGATGGAATTGGAAAGACTCTGAATCCGAAGTACGACATGACAAGAATTATGCTTCCCTACTTGAAGGAGCTGTTGGACCTCAAAGACGGCAACGCTGTCACAACAACACTTCTTCGCATTGGCAAAAGGGTTGGTCTGAGACCGGTGGACATCAATATGCTTGTAACCCAACCCCGTCGTGTTGCAAGAACCGATGATGTAGTAGCCCGGTAAGTTTGCCGAGTCGCACTGGAAGTATTTAGTTGCTTGTGTAACCTCTCATCTCAATGCGCTTCCAAGTCTCGAAAAAGGTGAATTCAAGCTTCGCGTTCGGTCACTTGAAGTGGAGAGACAAAATCAACGTAGCACCCTTGTTTTGAAGAATATTTTCTCGGCTGTGTTGGCCACTCTCTTTGCAAACAGGGGTAGTATTCAGCACAGTGGGAAGCGCACTAGCTGTCGCTACTCCAGCTGCGAGAGTGTTCTATGGTGCGGCCGTTGTGTTGGGATTACGAGTTCCATATGGAATTCACCAAGTGAATAAGTTGACAGGTACCTTTGAGCGATACAGCGGTAAGCGATAGGACTTTTTATTGATATTCTAATCAACAACAAGTTCGGCATCGTTTCTTGAAGCAACGAACCGAAGATTTACGATTTGGTAACTTTTAGATAGTGCGATTGCGCTGGTTATGACGCAGACGTCTTTGTATGCCCTGATTATGTCGGGAATATTCAACTGAGTATGACTGATCAGCAAACGAGTTTCATTCAACAGCCCCGAAAGCCTCGTCGAACAGCACCAGCTATGCTACGCTCTCTATCATACACTCTACTCTAGAGAGCTATGTCATACGTGAATGAGCTGCACAATTATCGTGCAATGGGCAAACACAACAACTGGAGTACGCTACCGGTAGCGCAATGTACTTTCACCTGTACTGTACTGCACCGTTCGGGATTGGGGACTCTTCGTGCTTCGTATCGTTGTCCGAATCGATATTGTTTGCTTTCCGAATCACGTCGCTATTCTCAACGTCCACAACCCTACGATACGGAGTACAAGTACAGGTAGACCCCCTATGATAGACCTACAAGGTGCGAAACAAACTGAATAAATCATCAAAGCGTGTCTGTTTATCATCCGTTTCAAAAAATCGGTAGAACGATCCATTGCAATCATTGCGACTAATCCTACTACGAGTGACCATCATTCCGCTCACTGATTCCGTCAGCAAAGGACGCCAACTTGCTAACGACGCTTTGCTGTCTTGCATTAGAGAGCACGAACAATTCAAATAAAAGGACAAGATTTAGACTTTCCGATTGCCCTATCAGGCCACCTTCCACCGCGAAACCATTATGTACCCGGAAACAGCGACTCAAGCAATCTCAATAACCGGTATCAGTCATACCAACAAGGGCCACGGCATATATCCCCGGGAAGGTCATATGCTGAACAACAGACTAATATCATTCAAGATTCTGTCAAGACTCAATACAATGCTGAGGCCACAGCGAATACGGTCTTGTCACAAATGCACACACAACGTCATCAGCTCCAAGGGGCACATGATGATGTATGGAAAATGAGAGAAGCGACTGAAAAGCTAAGCGAGAAATTGAGGACCTTGCTGCCAAAAAGAGACTGCAGAGATATCGACTGTATGGACTCATCGCCCTACTAGGGGTCGTTGATGTTATGTTGTTCCTGAGACTTATCACTTGTGGCGGCAGCTTCTTTGTTGAGAGGATGGCAAGTTGTGGATCTCGTTCAAGACAGAAACTGTTTTTTTGGAGAACATTGATCGTCCTCGATGATCGATGGATGAACTGTGTGCAACCTTCCCTGTCAATGCTCAAGCGTCAAATTGTGAGCCGCTGCTTCGGGAACGATTATGATAGTGGAAGGTGAACCAGTAGTCGCCATAAGCTTGACTGACAGAAGTAGGAATATGTGATGTTGGCTGTGGCATCAGTGAAAACCTAGTAGAGAGCCTGGTTCGTTGACATTCCAGTGCTGTAGTACGTCGAATGTCGACAATGCCATCGCACAACCCAATTCTTTGTGTCTCATGAACTCATGAAGAATCATGAAGTCGTAGTAGCACTCGAGTACAAAGTACTAGTACTTGTACTCCAGTACAGTACAGTACAGTACAACTCGTGTATTCGATTGGCAGCTAAATAAATTGAAAACCCTATGACGTGGTCACAATATCCCTCATTTTCATTCTTCGTCGATACGATTGAGATGTGCCAAACGAAGAAAAATGCAAACATCGATGCTGTACCATGATGAGCAAGCTCCTGCACATAGTACTGAACAGCCTAGCCATAGTGGCAAGCACACGCGCCTTTCAACTACCTCTGAAAGGAAAAGTGGCGATTTCATCTCTAGGACTTTCGAATCTCAACAATCGCGATGTAGTCGGCATAAATGTTGACTTATTAAGTGATCTCGACATGTGCCAAAGTGGGAGTGCGGCTCGAACTGTGCTCGAATCGGCTCTTGACAGTGAGTTTTCGCTGTACAACTCAGTTAGAATTCTCCCAGGAGCATCGGAGAAGGGAATTTCGGATTCTGACTTGGCTATTCAAACAAAGATCAGAAACAATCGATACGGCATTCTTGAGTTGATAGAATTGAACGGAGACAAGGATGCCGACCGAGCATCGCTCGCTCTACTAAGCTTGGCTATAGCTTCAACCTCATCAGCTTTGGTTGAACCAGAATCTGCCTGGCCCAGAAATTTTGCGTTTCGTTGTGGTATGGGTCCTCAGTTTTGCACCATTTTTCTTCCTCGGATACGGAATTGCGACTCCCGAAAAACTGCAGGCGCTCCTGGTATCCATACAACGAGAGGTATTCCCAATTTACAGAAAGCGTATGATTCAACACGAAGCGGGTCACTTCTTGATGGGCCATCTTCTTGGTCTACCGGTGCAAGGGTACAATACGAACGCAATCAAGAACGCCGTCGAATTCTACCCCTTGAGTGACGCTGACGTTGGACGAAACCGAGTGAAGCAGTTAGGATTTGACGTTCCAAGGAAAGAGAGCTTCAGTCCGACGAATCCCGTACCACCAACATCACTGGATGCCCCTTATTTCAGTGAGGAAGGACGAGGTGCTGCCGTTCTCCAGAAACAGTCCGTCTTTCGAAATGCCAAGAACTATACTGAAAACCCTTTCCTGAAACTTCCAGCTAGAAATGAACCAACCAACTCATGGCCATTTCGGGGATTCGATGACGTCACTATTGATAAGCTGACGGCAATCAGTGTTGCAGGTGTTTGTGCCGAGATCTTAGCGTTTGGAAACGCCCAGGAGGGTACGCTGACATCAGTCAACTCAACCTCCTTTCAACAGCGCTCAATCGGATATGAGTGAACGAGAACGACAAAACCGTCTGCGATATGCAATTGGTTTTACAACACAACTCCGCCTGCATCTCGGAGCCCTAGATGCACTAGCCGAGGCGATGGAGCGAGGCGCAAGCGTGGCCGCATGTGTGCTTGCGATTGAGCGGTGTCCGAATGCCAGCGGAAATGACGGTATCTTGGGTGACTATGACCGTCGACGACGGGAAGCCTTTCGTGGTGATGGCCTTGGAATACTGGAAAGTCTGCTGCTTGGTGCTAAAAATGCAGACACTGAGGAAACTCGAGTTGTGGCCGGAGTTGGAGGTGGCTACAAGAAAGCAAGATTTGCCATCACTGGCGATGACCCGCTGTATGCCGCGATAGCTGTGGCTTTTGTTTTTCTTGTATGGGCAAGCAGCGGTGGTATCTCCCTACACTAAGCACGTTTCTGGACTGGCCACGTTGTTTATTTTCTTGACTTCGTACGCCGTTTTATTCCTACTATGTATTCTTTGTCAACAAAATTTCGCTGGGGCAGGACTATGCGTTGACAAGGTCCTACCTGTCGCTTTGCGTTGTTGATACCACCCTCCTATGCCAGGACCCGCGTTAACTCATTGTCGCGCAGTGCCAAAGTGATTGCACTGAAAAGGCCGTTTACGCAAGCGAACGGAGCTCATGCTCCGATCCAAATTTGTCGTGGATCTACTGAGACTGCAAAATTGTGAGGACCTTACGGCTCCTCGAATTTTGGAAGTGTCCACTCACGACATCCCACTCATTGTACTCGTTACAAGAGGATGGTTTGAGGAGAAGAGACTTCCAGCACCGACGGCCTTGAAGCGCATTGGAACCAGTAACTTCGAAGCCATCGTCGGAGTCGGTGATGTGCGGCAATGATTTACTGCCTGGAAACGACGAGCCTTCGGCGAGACGCTTGAAGACGCTCAGTCGCGATGCCTTGCTTTCGTCGAGGTTGGCAGCTGATAAAGCGACCTCTTCGGTTTTCTATTAGTGCCCAAGAGGTCAGGAACAAGAAGTCAACATCCAGAAACCAAATTCTCAGCAACGATAACTTACCTCGTCGACAGGCCCACCGAGAATCAAATGGCCTACCGAAGCAAAGCTTTCCCAAACTTTGTTGACGGTAAGGACGTTGGAGTCAACGTCCTTACTGATTGGCTTGTAGCAAGCATCAACGAAAGGAACGACAGAGCTGTCGTCGACCTTGTCACGACCTTCGCTGACAAGCCAAGTCCAATTCTTCCAGGCTCGAACAAGCCCATCGAAGCAGGTCTCCACGCTTTGCGCTTTGTTGCAAGCCCTTCGAGGGCAATGGCGCGTTCGCACATGTTCGAAATGCGGTTGGCTCGAAGAACGTTGAGGTGGTGTACCAACATGTTGGTTGCCATCATGTAGGCATCATGTTCAGATGGCCGAATCATGTCGAAAGACTCACGATCATCAAACTTCGAGGCAACCGAACAGAGCCCGGTTGTATCATCCCTTCCCTGCTTCTTGTTGTTGACCCCACGTTTCCATCGGAAGCGCTTGGCTTGTTGTGGAGTACAGACCGTGACATCTGACTCGGAAATTTCAAACCAGAGGCCCACACCTCGGACGGTGCTATCCCAATCGGGTCCAAAGGCAATCTCCCTTACCAGCACATCCTTTGTGGAACGGACGTTATACATATTGAAAGGGATTTCAACAGCTTCGTCATTCGTTAAGCGAAAGACGCGCTTCTGCAGCACCATGCAGAGTTCGTCGTAGACGATGTGCTGAGGACGGAACTTGAATTGAAAGTTTGAACCACCTCTCATCTGAAGGGCAATCGAGACTCTGTGATGTTCGTCGAGAATGGCGATCCCTTTCTTTTGTTTCTTTTGACCGTACTGCGAATTGGCATTACATACGGCATCGTAGAGTTCGTCGAAGGAAGTCTCGCCTGGAATGAACAACGCGCCGAACGGGTTGTTGTAGAGCAGCGAATATAGTCGCTTTTGATGCAGTGCGTCGACATTGATGTCGGTGGCAATGGTGTTGCCCTGGGTCTCAGTGTGAGGCAGCCAGGACTGAACGATGCCGGCAACGCGAGGGTCGTGGATCCCGTGGCACCGTTTGCCAAATGGACTGAGGTAAGATAAGCCAGATGGTGGAAGAAGGCGATGGGTTTTAGAGGAAACGGTTAGTGAGATATAATATTTGAACGTCATTTTTCCGTTGGCAGGTAAACATACCAAGATCCAGTTGAGACGAAAGTCAAGCAAGGCACAGTTCGGTATGTTGTAGCATCAACCAAGCCAGCCTCGTGAAGGTCCATGAGCCTGGTAAGCTGAAGTTCTTCTTCGCCATGAGCGTACGTGCAGTTTGCTCCGAAAGGGCACGATGTCTTGTTGATGAAATGAAGGCACATTTCTGTCTTGATGCGTGACTTTCGGATCGGATCATGCTCAACTCTGGGCGGCGACAAGATTGCCTTCTTTCGACATTGGGGACTATTTAAGGACCTAGCAGAGTAGCTTCCTGACAATCCAGAGAGACTCGATGGGCTGTCACGGTCGCTGTCGTTCAGAACTCGACAGACATCAATACTGCGCGGTGGAACCCAACGCGCGCGCTGAAGAGATGACAATTCTTGGTCACCTTCTCGCGATCGCATAGGAGGTAAGGGAATGACTTCCGGTTGGCATCCGGCGTGGTCGTAATGCTTCTGGAGCTCAGATAGTCAACAGTCGTCATTGTCTGGACTGTGTGGGTGGGAGAAAGCTTCTTCGTCTCGGAAGGAGAAGTTGGCGGGGTTTCGTCATCGATGTGCCGACTTGGCTCAACGAAATAGAAGAATGACTTTGTGTCAGACTGACAGCCAACGAGTGGCACGAAAGTATGGCGTGGAGACACCTTGTAACCCTCAGGAACAAGGGAAGGAACGAAGACGTCACCGTTCAACCAAACTTTGCTGAGCTCTGGGGAGAAAGTCCATGTCGTTGAAGTGTTAGTCGTAAAGCCTGGCGGTGCAGAATTGTTGGCACCTTGAGCTGGGGATGGTCGCGCTGCGAACGGCATGACGCGGACTCGTAAGTCAGCATCGCTGCGTCTGGTATGAACGGTGGAAGTAACGGGAATCATTGCAGATATTTGAACAATTGGTGCCGAGATGCGAAAGTGGAAGCCGCGGCGAAAAATGTTACCTTTGAGTTCAGGTGGAACCGGAGACGAGCTCTTCCGGCGTAGAGTACCGTAAAGCTGCAGCCCGGCGCGTGGAAGGGTACTGCTCAATAGCAATTTTTGAAGGACGCCCCAATATCCGCAATTAGATCTAAGTAACACTTCGACACGTCCTTTGCTTGTCGTAAATGAATATTTTTCTAGCTTTCACACTTCGAGCTTCCGAGCAGTCATCGCTATCCTGAATCCAGATACGAAACTGTGACTGACCCCAGATAAAGTCGTTTCACACATGACCTCTGTGATCGCGTCGACAACATCCTGTGTCTCGAAGACGAAGCCGGCATTCAGGACATTTCCGACCACATTTCATGGGAGAGAAAAGGTCTTGGACTGAAATACATAGTAACATGTGTTTAGAGTATTGAATCACTCCGAATGACCACTTCCATGGAAGCTCTGTTGTGTATTGTATTCCGAGGACTGAGAGAAATAGTACTGACGACCTACGTCATTTAGTGTTACTATGATATATTCTACTCCCAGCTCCAAGTACTACGTTACTGATGCTTGAACTGTGATCTTCTGTCGTATGCACCATGGAATTGAATCCCATATCTACCAGGTCCAAAAACACATCATCGGCCATGACGCATCATGTGATTCACCTGGGAGAGGGAGCCTGCACACAGCACTGTATGCGAATCCAAAAGAAAATTTCAAATCGTAAACATTTAGGAGGGAAAGTTTCCAAAGAAATAAAATCATGCGACTAGGATTTGCGCATGGCTCGTCTTCATTGTTGATTCACAGTCCAAGAGAAGGATGTCATCATGCAAAATGAGCGACCACCACTAGCTATGTAAGGAGTCACGTATCATAGAGCATCCAGTCGGTTTTCCGTCGCAGTCCTTAAGAAGTCGATCAATTCCTTGAGATCGTCGTCCTCGTCTTCATCTTCGTCATCCATCTGATCCTGCAATTCCTCTTGCCTAGCCTGGAAAGCAGTCTTCTTTCTGCGTTGACAATCGTCGGATTAGCCTTCATCTTCTATGAGAAACCTAGCCATATGCACGTTCTCGGCGTGATGAAGAGGTGTATCACCATCATTATCTTGAGCATTAACGTTGACACCTTCCTGCTTCATGAGCCACTCTACAACGTGTTGCTGGTTGTAGGCGGCAGCAGCATGGACCAACGTGTAGCCATTCTCATCTGCAATACTTGGGGGCATGTTGAGCGCAGTCAAGGCGCTTTGGACAAGATTCAAATTTCCATCTGACGCTGCTACCCAAGGAGTGCATTTTTCAATTGGAGAGTCAATGGCAGAGGATGACTGACCGAAGCCGCCAAAGGTTGACATTGTCGTTGATTTTGGCAAGACAGCGTATTGAACTACGGGTGAACGGGAAGGGAGAGCGCAACTGCCGGAGTTTGTCGGTATTCTAGACGAAAGTCAGGCCGTGTGACAAGGCGTTGACAATGTCAGGAAGATGGTGATTGAAAACGACGGATGTGTCAGTTTGAAGGCTCGCCGTGCCACATGGTCAGACTTGCAACACAGCACACCTCAGCCCTCAGCCACCCACTCAGTCGCAGGTCGAAGGGAGTCACAGATACCTGGAAGGTCCGGTAACTGTCTGTTAACGCGCCTCAGCTTGGTTATTTAACTACACTACTAGTGGGTTCCTCACAAATGATTGGAGTAGTATGATACATAC
Source organism: Fragilaria crotonensis (assembly GCA_022925895.1). Taxonomy (NCBI): domain Eukaryota; phylum Bacillariophyta; class Fragilariophyceae; order Fragilariales; family Fragilariaceae; genus Fragilaria; species Fragilaria crotonensis. The sequence continues at coordinate 12,722 of JAKSYS010000098.1, forward strand.
CACAGGATCTACAGGATAGAGGACGCGCAGTACGGCAGTACCCCAAACCCCAAACCCCAAACTGGTCATACTCAAGGGTGGCAAAAACCTAATTTTTATTTTTTTAATTTTAGGTTTAGGTTTAAACCTAGTTAAACCTAGTTAAACCTAAATTCCAAACCTAATCTACCGGGCACTGTACCCCATGTACTGTACCACGATCTAAAGGTGCACTGGGAAGAGTCTCACCTCTCACACAGTCTATCTACCGGTAGCTGTAACAGTTGCCTGGTACAGATAATTCATCATTATGCCGGACCCAGCACTACCAATCCGTTGGTTTGATCCTCCTCTGCTGCTGATGAGTAGCTAGTACACGCTGCTGTCAGCACCAGACTCCAATACAAATGCAATCTGCAAATGCAGCATGGTTGGACTTCATGTAGTAGACCAGCTTCTCGACTGTCTTGGGGACCAAGGCGTTCCTCAACTTTGTTTGGTCCTCATTCTTTTATCTTCCTCGCCGATTGTCATGGTTGCTAGTTCGCTCATGTTACTCGCCCATTTGCCGTAACCAACCCATAAAGACTTAAAGCAACTTGTAACCCGTAACCCTAAACCCTCGAGTTAAACCAAAAACCTAAATTATTCGTCTCAAATGAAATCTAGGTTTTAGGTTCAAACCTAGAAAAACCTAGTTGAGTTAAACCTAGCGTTGCCACCCTTGGTCATACTACGTAGGAACAGACCTACTACAGTAGCATACATTTTTTGTTCTACAGTATGCAGTACCCTTTTACCAAAGTATGCTACTACATGAGTACACAGCATATGATACCCCCAGTGTTGTGCTCACATGCACCAGTATTGCAGTTCATCGCATGGTTTGTACAGTACCAGGTACCTGGTAGCATTTGTGAAGCAACCTGTGCTTTACAACGAATTCAATGACTATTCCATCCAGTAACTTTGAAGACGTACAGTACAGTACTACAGTAAGGTAAGACACTGTCGTTTCAACATAAATTACCGTCGATTTATGTACTGTAGACCTGTAGTACATGTAATCCACGTAACAGTACAACAGTACCCCAGAGTGGTCATACTCCGTAACAGACACACACACACACGCACAAAGCAAATTTAAAAAGGAGTAGGATAAGTCTAGTAGCACAAGTAGTATGCATACATGTAGGGCGCTGAGTAGACTGGTGCTTCGAGACATCCTCGGATTGGTCGGCATTTACGACGACCGCTACTAGAGCTAGAAGTTGAGGGAACCCAGTACCCATTAAACGAAAATTTGTCCTAATGACCGTTAGCAAATTCTCCGCAAGACAGATCCGCCCGACTAGAGCGTGTCACGAAGACCCTGTAACCCTCTACTCCCTCACGCCGGAGTGGTGAATGGGCGCCCTTCCTTCCATGTGCAGAAACAACATGACAAATCTCGAATATTTTTTTCAGGCTGCGGTAATCCAAACGCGTTCGTATGTTCCGACACCCATTCAGATATCGGCAAGTCTGGACAAAATGCATCTTTTGTGTATGTCCGTGTGCTAACGGTACCAGGTACTTAGTCCCTGTATTTGTGTGCCTGTTAAATGGATTTTTGGTCATTTTGTCGAGTTAAGCAGTTAAGCCCGACACGAGTGCGGAATTCCGTCATGACTTTTATCCACTTTCGAAGCTCGCAATTTTCCGACAAAGCGCTTGTCGGAAACGACAAAGCTTTGTCGGAAACGACAAACGCTTGTCGGAAATGACAAAGCTTTGTCGGAAACGACAAACGCTTGTCGGAAACGACAAAGCTTTGTCGGCAATTTTATCCTTAGCTAAGAAAAATCTTCGTAGAAACATATCACGAAGCTACGTGCCTTGTCGAAAAAAAAACGACAAGCACATGCTTGTCGGTCTTTGTCGTTTTTTCGTAGTACTTATCTACATAAAATGAACGTACATTAGACATTATTACTAAGGTTATCTAAAAAACGACAAAGCTTTGTCGGAAACGACAAACGTTTGTCGGAAACGGCAAAGCTTTGTCGGAATCGACAAACGCTTGTCGGAAACGACAAAGCTTTGTCGGAAACGACAAGGCGTATTTGTGTCCTGAGCTCGCTTAAGAGTTAAATCTTGGAAACGTCATTGCTTCACACGGAGGAATCCTGATGCCAGTTCACACTAAGACCGACCAAAAACATCCACGCTACGACAAATTGATTGTAGAAACACTATCAAAAAGTGGTTCAATGACGGAAACTTTATAAGGAGATTTTGCTAACGGTAAGCAGACTGAACACTTATGTCCATGGGTCCTGGGTTCCTCCAGCAACTGACTGAGAATTACTCCGAATCCCCAGTGAGAAACTGCTAAATGTTTCCATAAGAGATTGTAAATATTGTACAGCAGGCCTGCTTTATAAATGCACTACTGCCATGACGTCACCCAACGCGGGTTATTGGTCCACTTGCCGATAGCAGTAGCTTTCGGACATACGCAAAAGTCTGTGGGTTCCCGCAACTTCCTAGTACATATATGTAGTAGAAGTAGTACATAGTCTATCTAACTGGCGTACTATTTACTGTATGATGTCTTGAACCTGGATCTACCTCCTGGGGTATAGCATACAGTACTGTATGCATAGATGCATAGTATCATACTCAGAGACTCATACGGAGTAGTATTTACCAGGCTACTGTACAGGTAGCCAGTACAAGAAATTCACAACAGTACTGGTACTACAGTACCTTGTAGTGTAGTACACGTACCCAGTTCGTAGCGCAGGAATCGTTTCTTCTTTAAATATACTGTACAGTATATATATTTTGCAGTATGTGGTACTAGTATGTACTACCAGTACTCCAAGCTCCAAGTACTGTACAACAACGTAGTACTCCAGTATCAGTATACATACTGGAGTACTGTATTTCGTACTCCGAGTACACGTTGGTACGACAGTCGACCGCTGATCGTATCTAAAGGTCGCATTTCAAATTTCAATTCCTGCATTCTGTTGACGACCACCACACCACCGACAATGAGCGCCGCCACACCTTTAAAGACATCCTCTCAATCCCACATTCTCAGAAAATGGTCATTAGAGGGTCGACGTTATGTCTTGACTGGCGGTGCGAAGGGCATTGGTCTGGCGACAGTGAAGGAGCTCCTCGTGCACGGAGCGGCGGGCATTCTGTTTTGCTCAAGAGGGCCGTGTGATGAAGTCTTGCAAAGTCTTCGAGCAAGCTTTCCCCAACAACAAATTCTCCACGTTCAATGTGACATATCCGCGAAGGAGGGCCGTGAATTGTTGGTTCAAACAGCCAAAGAATCGTTCTCGAGCATCCACGGTCTCGTCAACAATGTGGGCATGAATGTACGCAAGAGTTTCCTCGACCAGACAGACGAAGAGTACTTTGCCATGATTCGTACCAATATTGACTCGACGTACTTCCTGTGCCGACTGTTTTCGGATCTATTTGATCCAGACGGCGCCACCATTGTCAACGTCTCCTCCGCGGCCGGCGTACAGAGCTCTGGCACCGGTGCAGCCTACGGGCTTACCAAGGCAGCCGTAAATCAATTCACCAAAGTATTGGCCTGTGAGTGGGCCACACGAAATATTAGAGTCAACGCGGTCACTCCCTGGATGACAATGACACCCATGTTGGAAGATGCCGTACGCAAAAACCCCAAGCAGCTTGATAAAGTCAAGGCGTGGACGCCAATGCATCGGTTGGCAACTGCCGAAGAAGTGGCTGCGCCTATTGTCTTTTTATGCCTCCCAGCAAGTTCGTATATCACGGGCCAGATACTAGGCATCGACGGCGGTTTGACGGCACAAGGCTTTGACGGGCCTTGCGTAACCCCTGAAGAATAAGGATAGATTCTCATAAACAGAACCTACATAGAACGTATGTACTCAAAACTTGTGCACTAGCGGTTAACGAGGAAGGCAAGCTCTGATGGAATCGTGCTCGTTTACAAAGTACTCTTTCAGCTGGGCCATGGCACGGCTACGATGCGATATAGCATCCTTGGCGTCCTTTGACATCTCTGCGTAGGTCATGCCATCGCCCTCGTCAGGTTCAAAAATGGGATCCCAACCAAAGTCCAGTTTGCCCCTTGCGGGAACTATCCTTCCCATGGTACGTCCGTCGAAGATAACAACGTCCTTTCCAGGACCTGGACAAAAGGCGACAACAGTTTGCGCATACGCAGATTTGTCATCATACCCAACAATCAGTCTGTTGAGGCCATCATGTCCACACTTCTCCAGGAACCACTTGATATAGGGTCCGGGCAGGTCATTGAGCGCTGTGAAGCATAGTGATGTGTCTTCGGTTATAACAGGGCCGCCAACTAACCGAGCCGCTTCAAGGCACTTCTCCCTGGCAATGTCAATGGTATCGCCCTGAAGCTCTGGCAAATCAACCTTTTCGTTAGTAATTTCAAACGGAAGATCATTCCCAAGGATCCTTTGGACTTCTTCGAGCTTCTTCTTATTGCCAGTTACAAATGTGACAATTGGTTTCCCATCTCCATTGGCGACCTTTTGTCGTTTGGAAGGTGGGTCGCTCTTCCGCGTATACTGAGCATAGGATCAAGGTAGTGGGGTCGGGAAATTCGATATCCGCGAGTAGGTCGCCTGTAGGTTGGCTGCATGCGAGTTCGAAGACTTCCTTGAGTACTCGCGCCATGCGTGCTCGATGCTTCTCATCGTGGCCCCAGATGAGCTCGAGTGCATCCCACGCCGGCTGGGAGTGGAGTAGTAGGTAATGGTTTTCTGGATCTTGCTTGTAGGAAAACGCACCTACGGTTGCCGAGCAAGCCAATCGGCTGCTTATCAAGAGTTGCAAGTGCTCCAATTCCACATCTGTCACCGGGTACATTTGCGAATAACCACGAAGCATGGCAGCAGCAGCTGCGATGCTTCGACCGCGTTTGCCATACACAGACATGAGCGCATACGTCATGGCCACCGACAAGTCGAGAATTCTCCAACTAACAACCAAATAAGAGAAAATATGGTGAGTGTTGGAACGCCTTCGTCATGAACATCATTATAGGAAAGCAAATGAGACATGATAGCGTTGACGATCCGGGTGCTTTACTCCCGTGTTTGATGTAGCTCGTCGAAATGAAGTCAGCAGCATGTATAGAATTAAAAGGCCTCCGACACCTTAAGCATCGGTCGACCTTAGACATTCCAACCGAGGACTCTAGTTTGACAAGCAGAGTTTGAAATCAAGTCCAGCAATAGAAACATACCTTTCCACAGAATCTCCAAAGTCAATAACTCCAGAGATCGCAAAGTTTTCATCAACCAAAATGTTGCCGTCATTGAAATCACCTTGCAGAATCCCCTTTCGAAATTTCTCCCCGACACCGCTATCCACAATATCCGTTTCAAAGGCAGTGATGACCGATTCTACCATTTTTCGTTTCTCGATATTGTCAATTGCAGACACAAAGTCTCGAACTCGCGATGTATTTTTGCCATCCCAGGCATGAAAGCGCTGAGATGGCACTGAGTGCTGCGATACGTCCATGCCATCCAATGCCTCATGTATCTTTCCCAAAAGGCGACCGGCATCCCGAAGGCATTCAATGGGCAGCGATGGGAGCGAAGCCATGGTTCTACCAGGAACCCACGTCATTAATTTGACAACAAGCTGGTAAGGAGAATGTGATTCCGATTGAACGGGTAGGGAATGAATGGACATTGGTATGCCATCGCATAGCTGTGACTGCGATGTTGGCACTCCGTGCTGGTGAAGTCGCTCCATGACTGCCGTTTGGTAATGAATCACAGAGGTACACGCATCATAGTTTCGACCACTACTTTCGTAGGCCTCGATCAAATCCCGACTTTCAAAGCCATTGTGGACCTTGACTAAATAATAGACACCCTCGCGTTCCGCCATGAAGTTTTGGTCGTCGTAGGAATCCAATGCTTTTAGGACTTTGATGTTGTCCCCAAACGATTTCTGAACTGCCTCTTCAACCTGTTCTAGCGTGCACACTGGTTTGAGGAGCTTCCTCATTTCCTCATCGGAGAGCTCCGCTGCGTGCGACATGGGAAGAGAAACTCTGTGTGCTTTTACTGTTCGATGACTGGTGGTGCTTCGAACACGAAGGGATCATGTAACCAACGTCGGAACTTCGATCTACCGCAATGATGCGCAAGATTGTCGAATCAATGGAATGAGATGTGAGTGAACAACAAGCAACAAGAGAAGAAAGGAGACGCCAATGATCCGTCGTTGGCTGCGTGCTGCGTCTGTCGTACATCCACAGTCCGTCTGTCCTCCTCTTCTGAAGCTATCTTACAAAAATTGCTACTGTCATCTTTTCTACTGCCTCGGTGCAACGTCAGGCTGACAGTTTTCGAATTCCACGCGTCTCAAAGTCAAAACTCACATCAGAAAAGGAACTCGTCTCATTTTCTCGTCGTCACATCCAAGGCACAACAACGCCGACGAAACGTTGTATACATACAATACACAGCTGTGTTCGACTTTCTCATCCGTGATCATGATACTTCAATTCGCAACGCTCTTGTTGCTCCACATGCTTGTTGCGGCGAATGGTTTTAGCCCTATACCATTGCCACACCAACGTAGTCGTGCCATTCGATTTGTACCGAGAAATCAAAATGAACGCTCAACCACAAGAGTCCAATCAACTGTGAAAATAATCATAATCGATCCATCAGAACCAGACGACGAAGGCGGCGAGGAGGAGGAAGAAGAAGTGGAAGAGGAAAATGATGCAGTTGTGGACCCATATCTAGAGGTTGCATCTTCTGAATTTGAGGAACCGTCGAAAGAGGATTCGTCGGCACTTCGTTTCCAAGGAGCCGATATCGGACGGTCAAACCTTGATTGGGGAGGCGAGTACGGAAAATTAGCTGAACGAATCGAGGATGTGGAGACGGGCATGTCGACGAATCCATCCAAGGCACTCTTTCGTATCATGACATCGGAAACACCCAATCAAGCGATTGCCAACTTTCTTAAAACAGCCAATCCGCAAGTAGTCGGTGCCATGAGTGGCGCTGTCTCCTCACTACTGGGTGGTCTCTCGAGACCATCCAATGGAATTGAAACAATTGTCAAAACTACGGGGGATAAGATCGGAAATCTTTGTTTCCAACTGCAAATGACGGGTTACATGTTTCGAAATGCAGAATACGTCTTGGCTCTGAAGGACTTGATGAAATTGACCGGAGGCGCAACGATCGAGGACTACAAGGAAGCCTTTGATCGGCTTGATCAAGACAAGTCAGGGTACATTGATACGCAAGAGATTGAAGCACTCCTCGCTGATGTATATGGTGACGACGTTCCTGGCTTTGAGATTGATTCGTTCATGCGATTTTTCGACGCCAATAAAGACGGTAGAATTTCCTGGGAAGAATTCGAACGAGGTCTGGGTAACATTTCACAGCAAGAGGCCGCCAATTCCGTGTCAAAGGGTGCTTCGTTTCTGCTGCCGAGAAGTGATGATGACGACGACCACGATGCTCCACCAGATATCAAGACGACAGTGTCGGGCAAGATTGAAATTGAGTTGGACAATGGACAAGTCATCGAAGTAGAAGCAAGTGAATACATTGAATCACTTAAAAAAGAGGCGGAAGTTCTGAAAGAGGCCTTACGACGAGAAATGGCTCCAACGCAGCAGCAACAGCCTGGAATGATTCCCATGGGTGGAGGCAATTCCGCGTCGCCAAGTCAAATGGGAGACGGAATCGCCAGTTACATTTCGTCGCGAAAGGGTGACTTGCAAACCCTCACTGACTCTGTCCAACCCGAAATCATGGAGACCATGAAGCTGCTAGTTGATTTTGTTCTTCAGGGAGGGTAGGTAGAAAAATCAGGTACCCAGAGATAAGATGGAGATGGAACTTCCTGGATCAGCGCTTCAACAGTTAGCGTTATGGCAACTGGTCCTGGGATACAAACTACGAGAGGCAGAAGCTACCGGCGACTACCTGAAACTGTTAGAGTAAGGAACTCGATCTACGGTGTTCAGTGCACTATGCATATCAGTTGGTTCCTCCTCTCTAGGAATAGGAGACTTCAAAGTATAGGCCATGCAATCCGTTGTAATAGGTACAAATCAACTCTGTTGTTACCTTGCAAAGGTATTCCGAGCCTTGGTTTTGTCGTAAGCTAGTCTTGTGGAAGTATTGTGAGTTGTTGTTTTGACTCTGAAATAGTTTGTGACACTCGCGACATCGCGAAAAGTCTGGAAACGAACCCGGAGCATTTTGATGAATCCAGAGACAATGATCACACAAATGCATCAGGACAACGGAGTACCTGGTACTCTCAATTCAAACATTCACCATGTCGTCCTCACCTATTGATAACAACCGTATAATCCGTAAGCGAAAGGCTGCCGATATAGAAGACACGGAAGTCGCCGAAAATGTACCTTGTGTGTCAATGTCGAACGTGATCACGAGTTCAGTGAAGTTTCACCGTCGAATGAATCGATCATTGATCCCACTGACAAGGACGTAACCGCGTCAAACCAAGGGACGGAGGATAAGAATGTTGCTCCTGAAATAAAGTCAGACAGCGCGTATCCGGGCCATTCAAATGATGAAGAAGGGGATAGGGCAGCTCCCAAGTTTCGCTTTCGTCAGCGTGTTTATGCCAAGGATTCCGAGACTGGACTGTTCTATGAGGGGATCGTCCGACGTGCCTCATTTGGAGTCCAATACCAGCGTCAAATCAAATTAAGTCCCACTCTTTCTGAAGAGGAATTCGCAGCCGCCCTCGAGCAAGACATGGAGCCGACATGGTGGTACTATATTCACTACCTTGGTTGGCGAGTCCAGTGGGACCGATGGGTCGCAGAAGGAGACTTGTACGAAGCAACGGAATCAACCAAATTGTTCGCCAAACGCCTTTTAGAAGAAGTGAAAACTATCAAGGCAGAGTTGCGCAGCAAGAGTTCGGGAAAACCAGCAGCGGCCCGTGTTGCAAAGGAATTGGAACGCCGCATGACGCTCATGGAACGAGAGCATCGCATGGAAGAGCGCCGTCGTGAGCTGGCGGCTCAGGGAAAAGTCATGGAACAGGCCGAAGCAGATGCCCTCCTTTCGTCGGCACAAAAGTCTCGAAGCAAAAGCAAATGGAACAAGGCAAACATTGACAAGGAAATAGCACTCCGCCAACGTCATTTGCAGGGCAAGCGGTCCCAGAGCTCGGCAGAGTTGTTGGTACTGCCTTTTACTCTGAAGAAGATATTGGTGGAAGAATGGGAGATCGTTACGCAGAGCAACATGCTGGCATCGCTGCCAGCTGCGATCTCGATTCGACAGGCATTGGATATGTACCTTAATGTCAAATTGGAAGCCATGCGTCCTGCGGAAGAGAAGAAGGACGAGGACGTGGGCAAGGGCCATCCCGCAACAGAGGCATCAGCTTCAAAGGAGGAAATGGAGTGGCGCGAAATGGTTGATGGTATTTGCTTGTTCTTCGACCAAGCGCTTCCCGAGCGGCTCCTCTACCAGACAGAGCACATTCAGTACGAGCTAATGCTTGAAGAAGGTCAAGGAGGCAGGCGCTGGTCGGACGTGTACGGATGTGAGTTTCTGTTGCGATTGTTCCTGAGATTGCCTGCCCTTCTGGTTGGAGAATTGTCTGAATCGGAATCGAAATCAATTTTGGCCAAGCTCAACGATTTGGTGCGCTTTTTGCAAAAGCACCATACTACGATCTTCACACAATCATATCGACGCTGGAACGAGATGGAACAAGCGCGAAAGGATGAATCAAATGTTTAGTCGAGACGGAATGAATACACTTATCCTTCCGAAGTGGCAAAGGTAGCATGCTGGTTCCAATTTGAACCTTCAACAAAACAGAAAATCTTGATGTTATTACGAGTAAGACCGAGATTCCGAAGACCCGCAGAGTGTGCACACCAAACGATAGTGCACCAAAGCTCTCAGTTTTCTTCACAACTAATCTAAGCACACACAAAAATATTTGTATTCTTCTTTCTTCTAACTAAACTTTGGGGATGTCCTATTTCTTCTTTCCCTTCTCGGCCTTGACGATAGATTTGATGACGCCGACGGCAACGGTCTGACGCATGTCACGGACGGCAAAGCGTCAAGAGGTGGGTAATCAGTGAAGATTCGACACACATTGGCTTGGTAGGCTCGAGGTCAACAATGCAAGCATCTCCAGTTTTGACGAACTTAGGGTTCTCTTCGAGTACTTTTCCGGTACGACGGTCCATCTTCTCCTTGATGTTAGCGAATTTGCAGGCAACGTGGGCAGTGTGGCAATCGAGGACAGGGGAGTATCCGTTGGAGATTTGTCCAGGGTGGTTCATGACAATGACCTGCGCCTCGAAGGAAGCAACTGATGCAGCGGGCTCGTTCTTAGAGTCGGAGGCCACGTATCCACGACGAAGATCCTTGACGGCAACGTTCTTAACGTTGAATCCGACGTTGTCACCAGGCACGGCCTCAGGGAGGGATTCGTGGTGCATCTCGACGGACTTAATTTCGGCAATGGTACCAGATGGCGCGAAGAGAGCATGGATACCAGGCTTGATGACACCGGTCTCGACACGTCCGACAGGTACGGTTCCGATACCTCCAATCTTGTAGACATCCTGGAGAGGGAGACGGAGGGCCTTGTCGGTTGGGCGCTTAGGTGGCTTAACCTGGTCAAGAGCCTCGAGAAGGTAAGGTCCCTTGTACCAAGGCATGTTGGCGGACTTGTCAATCATATTGTCACCCTCCCATCCGGAGATCGGAACGAATGGGATCTTCATTGGCTTGTAACCAACCTTCTTGGGTAGGAGCTGACTTCTCCTTGATTTCCTCGTAACGAGCTTCGCTGTACTTGACGGTCTTGTCGTCCATCTTGTTCATGGCGACGATCATTTGCTTGACTCCAGGGTGTATGCAAGGAGGGCGTGTTCACGGGTCTGGCCATCCTTGGAGATACCAGCCTCGAAACCTCCCTGGGAGGAGTCGATAACGAGAATGGCAACATCAGCCTGGGAGGTTCCGGTAATCATGTTCTTGATGAAATCACGGTGTCCTGGGGCATCAATGACAGTGAAGGAGTACTTTGGGGACTCGAACTTCCACAGAGCAATGTCAATGGTGATACCGCGTTCACGCTCGGCCTTGAGGTTGTCAAGGACCCAGGCATACTTGAAGGAGGACTTTCCGAGTTCGGCGGCTTCCTTCTCGTACTTCTCAATGGTACGCTTATCGATACCTCCGCACTTGTAGATCAAGTGACCGGTGGTGGTAGACTTACCTGTTGAAAGAGTCACAAGAGATCAGGTGTTAGAATGACTCGCAACCCGGTTACCGCACAACGTGTACGCTGCATGGAGGACATTGAACAAGCCAAAACTCCAAAACTGAATGGCGTCACGGCTCAACCGAGAGAACAACACGAGTGCTGGCCATGGTCGCATTTTCGCAGTCTTGGAAGAAACGCCACTGACAAATCCTGTACTTCCCGTGTACCACACGTTTCAGTCTCATTTTCAACGAGTTTCCGTCAAAATCGCACCGCTTCATCTCCTTCATCTTCCTCCTCACAACCAAGAAACGTACCGGCATCGACGTGGCCAATAACGACCAAAGAAACGTGAACCTTCTCCTTTCCCATGGTGGATTTTCAAGAGGCGTTAATAGGGTGCTACTCGTGAGTGTGAGATTTTCTTGGTCAGGAGCAAATCAATGACTTCGTAGGTAAAAATTGGTAGAAATTGTACGGCGTAGATCTTTGTGGACGACATTGCAACGAAGGGATGACGGACAGAACACTGTTTGTCAGAGGAATTTCATCCTACCAGGTACCGGAACTGGTACAGTCCTATTGTAGTGCTCCTACTACCAGTAGATAAGGAGGACGGCCTTCGAACGGTGTACTGAGATCAGTGTACAATGTACAGGTTGCCAGCGTGTTGCATGTCGAATCACGCTGCTGAAGTACCGTACCAGTACTCAGTATCGATGCAAGAACAGTTCAGTGTGGTACAGTGTACTCCGAGTACAGTGTACAGTGTACAGTGTACATGTACAGCATGCTTTTTTACGGCATTCTCCTACTAGCTTGCAGTACTGGATATCATGGTACTGTATTACGTGGATTATGGACAATGGAAACCTACAGTACCATCTACGAGTACCAGTATTCGAGTATCTGTACAGACTGTACATATGAACTGGAATAAGAGTACTCATATCTGAATATTTCGAGTATTTAGTTACTGGTACTGTAGTACTCTAGTACTCGCAGTACACGTTGTTGGGAATATGCCTAATGCGCTTGGAATTGATGCGCTTATAAAGCACTTGCACCAATCAAAATCGTCCAAAGTTCGGGTGGGGTTGCCCCTCCCCGAAAGAGTCATCTACCTTTTCTGAAAATATCAATAACGGTTCAAGTCAGGTTGCAAGCAACACCAGTCGAGAGGTTATATATCTTAACTTCTACTTCAATGTGAAATGTGAATGTTTGGCGATGGCGTAGTGCTGGGAGTAGTGGGTCTTGCATGTGTGACATTTAATGACGCGTATACATCGCAGGCACGAAGATCGTGTGCGAGAAGATCTTCTTTTGGTTCTTTTTTTTTTACGATCTCTTGGTGAAAACACAAGTACTCCGAGTGTTGCGAAGTGCGGCGAAGACTGCTAATTTGGTTGATCTATTTAAAAAAGTACCAGGTACTGTGAGTAGGACTTCGTCTTACATGTTACATGTTTGATCGTGTGGTCATGAGCGTTAAAAGTGACCTTCATACTTAGGCAGGGGGGGTGTAACAGAATTATTGACTTGGACGATTTTGATTGGTGCAAGTGCTTTATAAGCGCATTAATTCTAAGCGCATTAGGCACTCTCCGTTGTTGGGACTGTCACTTTCGTATTTCTTTCGTACCGCACTTCCTCAATTCGAAATCCGACCATGAACGCCCCGGAACGATCTGCCTCGTTCTTGCTCGATGAAGACGCCGGTGAAGTCAAGGTGACATACGCAGCGGATACAAAGATTAGCAATGCTGGAACCTTTCGTTTCAACAAAGAAGATCATACGATTGGCAACTTGTTGCGCATGCAACTATTGCGAGACCCGTCCGTCCGATTTGCAGGGTACCAACATCCGCACCCTTTGGTGCACTATTTGAATTTTAAGATTCAAACAAATTCCAGTACTGTGGCTCCTGTTGAAGTTCTATCATCGGCTATTGAAGATCTGTCGAACGAAACGGACCATTTGATCACGGCCTTTGCGGACGCCGTCGACGATTGGAGAAAGGAGAATGAAACGGGGGTCATGGGACAGTATTAGATTTGTAGTTATAGAAGTAATGAGAAGTAGAAGTAAGTAGTCCAATACTACCAAATCCATAAGGCTGTACTAGTGTCACAGGACGCGAACATTGTAAGCTTGGGATTGAAACCCACCCACGAGACGGTACCGGTGTGGCCTTCCAACTTGCGAATCATAGCGCCAGAGTCCACGTTCCAGCAAGAAATCGACCCATCTTCATTCCCGACCAAGACTGTCTTGTCGTCAGATGTCCAACACGCACTGCTTACTCCTGGACTGGAAAGACTGCGTTGCAAGGTGCCTTCGTAGCCATCCAACGTCACGCAGAGTCCATTCTTGCCGATGACTAAGATTTGATTTCCAGATGCATTGAAGGTCATGCTAGTCCAGTCACTTCGTGCCTGTTTGTGGGTGACGGTCTTTTCCAGCATCGAAGTTGTTACTTTCATTTCTGAAAAGGCGCCTCCTGAATAATTGCGTGCATCGTACAGATGAATATACTGCCAAAACGGTCGTCGGCAAAAAATGTGTCAGAGTATGTAGGCAATTAACCAAACGGCATAGCGCAACCCCCTCGCTGTACTCACATGACCCTGTCCCGCGGCCATAGGGGCAGTGATTCCAAAGACTAAACCAGTGCTGTCAAATTCAGCATATGGAACTCCCTGCGCTTGTGGTGGGAGCTCCATTTGAGCCACAACGCCAGGCTGTTGCAGACTCCACAATCTAAATTGACCTCACGAGGTTAGACAGACGACAGACGACAGACGACAGAGACATAATGGAGTACATGCATCCCTAGTGCACACAGTGTGAACTCACCTAACTGTTCCATCCTGACTGCTTGTCAAAAAAGTGTCGTCGGTGGGGTTCATGGAGATATTGTTCACCACATCGGTATGTCCACGGAATTTGCGCAAGATTTTGTTGTCAAACACTGAATGATAGTTTAGCGCATATCGATTCGAAATTGGTTGATCCGGTGTACCCTTTCCTGCAACAAGCACGCATTTATCGTGGTGACTGCGACGAGGGGTGACAAAGGTAATGCGTAAAGTTTGTGAGCGGACGGACTAGGTGAACATGCTTTGAGTTTGGAATTGTATAGCACTCACGTTGCTTCCACCAACGAGACTCCTTCTCGTTCAAATTTAAACGGTGTTGCGGATGACTTTCCTGTTTTGCAGTCAATTACCGATAATTTGATTGAATCTGAAGCAACGAAGAGGTATTGGCCTTGTTCGTGAAACGACGCCGAGGTGACCCGTCCTTTGCCAGGTATCACTGAACCAATTTGAGGACCTGGAGAAGTGAACTCCATCGTCAGATGTTTTGATGAAACGAGTTTTGTGGATGATGCTGATGGCTCTTGATAATAATTCAAGTACAGTCTTTGTCCTCACCAGCAGGTTGTAAGCGTTGATAACACGGATATGTATGTAACTGTTACAGCTCGCAGATGTGTTCGACAATCAATGGATGCTCGACACGCGACGGTGATCACGTCTGATGGCTGTTCCATAGCTATACTCACTGTCAGCAGTGCCAGTAAAATCGCTGATGTTGTTTGTATTGGTACGCGGACCGGCGTACGAGTACTCCATGGTTGCTACTGTCAGGTACACCAGTAAAGTACTCCAGTACAACACAGGTACTGTGCTGTACCTACACATTACATCTCTCATCTCTTAATTTGTTCATTATATTGTTGACTAAGACCTGTAATCGCTCACACTGGAAGTGCACGACTTCCCACTAGAAGGTAAGTCTTGATTCAAGAACAGCACGACCACGAATATGTAGGGAGTGAACCATTGAATGGTTATGCTTTTGGCACCAGCGTGAGCACTTCTTCGATTAGCGACAATATTTACTCAAAAGAGGATGTCAACACCTTTTCATTACTTGGAACTTCCGCCTGCGACTGTGATGCTGCGTTGCTCTAACAATCCAGGGTTTTCCTCGAGATATTTGGCAAATGCTTCGTCCGAATTGTGCACATACATGCACTCGGTGATGGCCTTATTCAACGAGCGACACATGAAGATGACTGCAAGACCGTTTTCTTGAGCGCACTCGGCAAACGCTCGCATTTGAGGCGCACACTTTTGAATGGCGTCGTCCTTGAATTCACTTCGAATCCTGTATTCGGCGAAGTTGCGGAAGCTGAGACGAGCGTCTCGACCTTCGTCACGGATTCGACTGGAGCGATCTGACATTGTCGTATGACTTATTTGTATGCTTGATCTTATCGTGATGATGTATGGTTCTGAAGTTTTGGTGATGACAGGAAAGTCAATGGCCGACGATGATGTTGAGCTGTCTGAATGAGATCGGTGGCTAACCCTTCTTCCTGATGCTCCGTCGTGTAAGTCGCTGCTGCGTCACATGTCGCAACTTGGATTCCAAAACTAACAGTACATGCTGTGTGCCAGTGCTGTACGTCCAATTTTACTGTTCTACACTCTGGAAGTTCGAACGAAACATCGGTTGACGAACATACAATTTGCCGCCATTCGTCTTCAACTGTGTTGTTTCAGTTTCATTTCGTTCTTGATCAGGGGTGCATTGCGTGCTCTCTAGAACTTTGACCATGGCATCGTTCTTGTTTGGATCTATTGCCTTTGGATACACGTTCTATGCGGTAGGTCACTGAAAAGTGTTGTAACTGTTCCGAGTTTTTACGGATAGGACGTACTCCTTCGCCAATTGACCTCTCACACAAATTGCTGTCTGCTCGGTATGGTATTCACGTGTTACATCAGATTAAACCAGCGGTAGTTGTGGACCAACTCCTTCACTTTGCCGTCGATATCTTGGTTCCAGGCAGAGGTGTGGGCGAGAGCAACTGGTTTATGAAGAACTGGAGAACCCTAGAGCAGTCGACCGAAAAGGCATCCCGTGAAATGGAAATTCGAGCCGACCTACGGCGATGGGATCAACAATTTCCAGAGTTGCATCATGAATTGATAGTGCGGTACGTTGCCGGTATCCTAGCGTCAGCGCTCGTGACTGCAATTTGTGATATCTTCCGACCGTCGCATCGGCAACGAAGATCGTAGAGTACTGTTTCTTCTGGTCGTAATTGCTGGTTCGCACTGGAGAGCGACATTTGCAGCGCTCCAGAGAGACTTTTCAGGCGAATCTAAATGAATACTCGTAGGAATAATTTCGACAGAGGCAAAGGTTTTCGAAGCCGAAACGCTGAGGTAAAGATCAAAAGGACGAAAATGAAGTACTTCGAATTGTACGTATCAGATGTAGACATGGCAGCAGCAAAGTTCCTCGGGGGTTGACAGGCTGAATGCACTCAAGGTTATAATACTCCACTTTGTGCCCGCACTTGGCGACGACCCTCGATGACTAGACTGTCGTAGTTGCAACGCCATGATTCGAAACACGAGGCAGTTGCTTCAGTGCTTCTTGGTGGTTTCGTGCCCCTGACTCTAGACGACTACCGTAGCTTCGTAAACGGTACTGCGTCTTTCCAACTGACTGCCACAAGAGTGCAGACGGATTGTAGTAATCCCCAATCCCCAACCGGTAGTCAACATTTCTGAGTCCTACGATACTACGAAGGCAGAACAAAACTAAAAAATCTTAAAGAAATTGTAACAGGCCCTACATCAAGATTAATCACCAATCTTTGCCGATTCACCAAACAGCAACGTATCGGCTTCGAGTGGCATGTTTATCATGAGATAGACAACGAAAAAGAGCATGACGACCAATCCAACGGATGTCCACAAGACAATGTTGAAATATTGGATCTGGAACATGGTCTTGAAAGGCGTAACCCATTCACCGTCGGTATTGTAGTAACCGTATCCGTAGTAGGCGTTGTTGTATTGTGTGCTTCCATCACCGTTGCCGTCTTCTTCGTCATCTTGGGCTTTGCGCTGGTCTGCAGAACAAAAAGGTCAGCTCTTTCTTGCACATTAATGTTCGGAACGCATTTGCATTTCATTATTGACTTACTTTGGTTATCTTCAGCGCCGCCATTTTCACTAAGACGACGACGGAAAGCGCCATCCTCCTCTTCGACAACAAGATGAACAATGATGGTGGAGTCACTTCCCGCCTGCTTCTGCAACGCAGAGATCATTGCAGCAATTTGAGCATCAACGGCGCCGGAGTTGCCCACATCAACGTCAATTGAAACAGACGAAAGAATCTTGGAAGACGCCTCTGCCTTGACGCCATCAACAAACGACGCAGTGTCGATGGACTTGGAAGGACCAACGTGGTTCATAAGGTGGCGGTGGTGCGCTTCTGGGAGGGTCATGTGGCCAACAACTCCATTTCCTTCAGATTGAACCAAGTTGGAGAGGATCGGCATGGAATTGAGATCAACCCCAGAACCACTGATTCCAACAACTACCATACCATCAGGCTTATTGAACAAATCAGGGACGACAGTCATGCCCGACTGTTGAAGGCCCTTGCCCGACAAGGCACGGAAGAACGAATTAGCACCAGCTACAGTGGTACGCGTGTTCGTGGCGGTGGTTCGGCGAACACATCCGTGTTTTCCAAACTCTAACACAGCGACGGTGGTGGCACCATCGGCAACAGCAAGTGCCGCAAAGAGAAGAAACGTCTTCATCATCAACATCGTCAAAAGGATTGTTTTGGATCGGGCAGCATACACTGTTGAAAAGAAAGCATGCCGGGGCGTTCGCAAGCGATAAACGAACGAACCCCATTCCTCCATTTTGTTAATAATACCGTTAACATTTAACGCTCTAAGTTAAAAAATGCTTTTGTTCTCCTTCTTGATTAAACTACAGTAGCTGGTACCGTGGCCTAGTACTTGTACCTTGTACAGTTTACTACTACTGTACTCCGTATTCTCTTGTGCAAATACTATGTATGGGTTACGACATCTGACTTGCTGAGATGAAGCAGGTTGGGTTAGCTCCATGGCAACTTCGGGTAGATCTGGAGTATTCCGAGTAGTATAAGTTAGTGGTTAGCGGAGCTAAGAGACAGGCTGATCCTGCAAAGACAAAGGATACTACCTTAGTACGACAATTGTTGGTGGTCTACTTGTATGATCACACATTCACCTCCATAAAAACTAGCATTCAATTTCTCCACAACAAAGAATTCTAGTATAGCTATGCGAACCATGCAGTGAAATCGTGCGCAACACTTTGCAACCTAGCGCATCGCTGAAGCCGACAAAGCGTGCTAAATGGAAGTAGGTTGGTTCCCTATCTCGTTCGATGACAAAGCTGCGGCAACTCAGGAAGCGATTGCCGCAGCACAACACACATACCATCGTTTGGTCCGACGACGATTCTGACTTGCTAGGCATGAATGAGCCCTACAACTAGGACATGTAAGATAACGCAGTCCTAGAAGCATTCTAATTTCCTGTATCATCAAGAGCTTAGTAGAATAAATCCCAGCTCATTCCAGTCACAATCTAGTTCTTCAGTACCACCATATGACATCAATTACCGAGTAGCATTGCTCACCAACCACGATTCCAACGCTGTCGCAGTGCGCTTCATCCTCCTTGGCGGCGCGTTGATGTCAAACGTGGCATTCCGATTCGATTGTTGCGCCGAGTCTGAATCGACAGCTAAATTGGAAAGACGGGACTCAGGCATACCTCCACCCGCGGTCGGGTGGTAAATCATCTTGCCATCGCGGCCCCAGATTGGTCCATTGGGTGCACGACCAAAATCACCAAAGGTGGCATTCTTGGCCTCGCGACCCCATCCCCACCGTGGGGTCTACCGAACGACCTGAAACTGCGCAATTTTACATGTGATTGCACTACCTTTGGCCGTTTGCCTGCTGGTTCAATAGCCAATGGCCGATTCACTTCGAAACCGTGGTCCCATTGAACAGAACGGATCTTTCGAACCTTGGATGCGGCCATTCCCAAGGAGCCATTCGCAGCAGATTTTCCGTGCAATACGCTGTTCAATCTCAGTGCAGATGATTGAGCTTTTTGCAACTTCGGGGATTGCGCCACGGCATCTGGGGAGAGATTTAGGGCGCTGTTGAAACTTGAAAGGTTGCCTGTGTTCGTTGCAGCTGGTTGAGAAGGCTTAACGATGGCGTCGGTGTTGACAGATGTCGCACGAGCGACAGCTTTAAACACCACAAGTCGAGCTTGCTCTACCATCGACTCGAACAAGGAATTAGTGTCAAGGCGAATGTCCACTCGAATCAATCCAGGCTTATCGTTTGATGCAAAATTGCCTGCGAGAGCTTTGAGAACAAGGTAATTCTTGAGAAAATAATAAGTGGATTAGCGTTACTTACCAGCAATAGTCCCGGGTGCTCTCAAAAACACGGAATCGTTTTTTCCTTGGACTGAGATCGTCAGGTTAGCCTCAAACAGGAGAGGAAGAACAACATCAGCTTCTTTGACGTGGGCCTTCGCTGAATCAGGAAGCGGCAAGGTCTTAAACGAGGTCGTAGTAGAAATGATCTCAACTTTGGAAGAGAGCATGCTCAGCAGTCGAGATCGGCTTGCAGCATCTCCAGTTGTTAAGGAGTGCCTCAATAGAAGCAGGGTCCACGCGCGAATCCGAGAGGCTACCAGGAATGAGAATGACGTTGAAACATTCTTGGATGCTGCCTGGGGAGCATAGACTACTGTTGATCGCGTCCATGAGGTGGTGGACCCCAGGGTTTGAACTGCACGCTTTTCAATGCTAGTAGAACTCTCCGAATTGGTGTCAGAACCATCGAGAACCGACGCAGCCATGGTTGGCTTCTCCGCTGGCTTCGAGAAGCTACTACCGACGCCAGGCAGTGAATCCTTAGATTTAGCGTCAATCTTCATCTCCATGGCCGGGAGAGTACACACAACATCAGAACAGCCAGCCGTATCCGATAGGCATTCAGCGAAGTCGTCTGTCGTTGCGCCTCCATTTGAGCAACTAGAAACACCAGATCCTAGAGCCCTAGAACCGAGAAGTTGTGCGAAGTTCGAGACGATGGCTTCCTGTATGGAGACCTTGTCCATGATTGCGGTTAGACACTGATACTTGGAGTATCAAATGAAAAATGACTGTAGGGTGAGAGGCGGAGAATATGCTGTTGGGCAATCGGGATGGAAGCAGTGTACTGGCTGGAGGCTGGAGTTATCAAGGAGAACGGACAATCAATCTGGTGTCACGTACTCCAGCTGCGTACACCTGATACTGGAGGTACACACCTCGGTCGGCAAATTCACGATAAGAAATAGGAACGCAATGACTCGAAAAAGACAAATGACCCCATTGGCTAATGAACTTGGGACGCTCAGAAACGCAAAAACGTTATGTAAGGATTGTGATGAACAACCTGCTGTATATCTGTATGCATCTCGAATTTTCCGGGTTCGGCAGCTGCGTATTCCGAACTCCCGTATCTCATTACATCTAGTACCGTGTGTCGGCGAAGAATAAGTCATACATCGGTTTCTTCTATGTGCGTATCGTATGTACCGCTGAGTGTAGATTATCTTATGCTGTACATCAAATAGTACCTGGTAGTTTGAAATGTAATGGATATGCGTAATATGATACTGGAATTCACTTTACTATCATGAGATACGTCCTGAAAATGATGTTTTATTACCAAAGCGGACCTTGCGTCATACCTCTTGATTCCCGGTTGAGCTTCCGGCTGACGCACTTCGATGTTTCAATGTCAGCCTGAAAAATACCGCTTATAATCAGATTTGATCATTTGGGGGGAAGGCCGTGTACTAATAGAGTATGTCCCCTAATCGAGCCGATCGAGCTTTTCTAAATAAATCGACTCCATAAATTATATCTCAAATCAATCTCAGACTGCTCTTCTGAGGATAAACATACCATACAGTTTACCAGTAGTAAGTAGATCTCGGTACTCCCGTACACTACTGCAGGTCATGGCCGGCTCGATTAGGGGACAGATACACAGGCTCCCATAGAGATCTGCATTGAAACATAAGCTGAGGCCGTGCTTGTCCGCATGTCCCCTAATCGAGCCGATGGAGCTTTTCTAAAAAAATCGACTCCATAAATTATATTACAACTGCTCATCTGAGGATAGAAATTCCGTACACAGTACCAGTAGTAAGTAGAACTCAGTACTCCCGTACACAACTGCAGGTCATGGCCGGCTCGATTCTACGGCTGGTTGCATTCATGGGAAAATTATAGTAGCCCACGTAGACCTTGGTATAAAACATTAGCATTAACCCTGTAGACTTAAAATTATCGTGCCAAATTACATGCTGTGATCGGCTCACGATGGCGCGCAATGGTTTGTCAAGATCTCCGCCGTTTCTAGGTTTTTAGTATTTCCTCAAAAGGTTTTAGATGTGTCATTATGACCATGAGTGGAAAGCTTGCGAGGAAATATAGAAGACCTGAAAATTGTAAAATTATGACCATATCGGTAGTTGCCACCATAGTGACACGCCATTCTTGTGTGAGTGAAACAACGAACTCGAGGGCTTCGAGTGCCTGGGAATTTCTTGGATAAAATTAAATCTATACGAGGGCCTACGTATCCTACTAAAATGATCTTCTCCGTGCAACCAGCTATAGGGGACATACATGGGCTCCCTGCACATAGATATGCATCATCCATTATGTGCATGCCAGTACATCCTCATGTACCACTTACTGTACCACCACGAGCAAAACTCTAGTGGAGTACTCCAGTACGAGAACGCCAGTACTACTCCTACCGTGTAGAAGGATTCCTCACTCCTGACTTCCTCAAGAAGCCAAAAAGGTCTCAGCACCCTCTCATGAACATGGCATTGCCATGAGCGTCTTCCGAGAATTTTCTCAACAAACAAAGATCCAATGTCAGTGCTGCTGTGATGGAGGATGCTGATTCACCGCTGAATGTGTGCTGCTGCTAAACAAAGAGTTGAGTCGCTCCAGCATTTTGCTTCACAAAGTCCACAAAGACTCCGGCAATGAGAAGAAGGAGTCAAACCTAATTTGCTCTTAAACTGAACATCCTTAAATGTGTCGAGAATTTGCAATTCTGATCTGATAATTGGAATTGCAGTAGTAATGAAGCATGAATTATCAATACTATTTGATATTGTTGGTCCCAAAACGCTACTCCCTCAGTCCTATAAAATTCCCTGTATTTTTCAAAAGATCGCGTTTTTGCAGTCACTATTAGTCATTCTGGTGCAGAAAGTAGAAGGATTTTCTACATGGTGGCTCCTATGCTGGTGCATTCTGGATAACAAATTACTTGTGGCGGTAATTTTCCCATAGCACCAAAACTCTATCTGCTGGTGTTTTGTGGTTTAGTAGCTACTGCTATGTGCTTTTCATTCGTCCTTCTTCATGAGTTTCCTTGATGCTGCACTTTCCTCTGCATCACATGATGAAGAGATGATACGCTTAGTTTGGGTACTGAAATGTCCCATCTTTGAGATTATTCTAACCAAAAACTTTGAGGACCTGATTTTTCTGACTTTGAAGTTAAGGATGAATGTACGAATGTACTGGAGTTCATTGAAATCAAGAATCAGATATAAACCTTTTCATGAATCAGCAATAGTAGCTTTTGCTAAAGGACATTTGAATGAGCTGGTGAAACTTTCGTAGAATGCCAGGATTTTTCTTAGTAGAGATGTTTCTGGAAGGTTTTATGGGACAGAGTGAGCTCCTCTCCTCGTCCTTTCATCTATTAGAGAATTGTATGATTACAGTCCAATGTGGTGGCTATGCTACCACCCTCCAGAAAAAGCAGCAGTGCATGTCCCTAACCCCAAACCGAAGCCATCTTATATGCAGAACACATTGTTGGCAAAATTATGCATGATTGCTTCATCCCATGATGATTTGTGTAGATCATGTGCTACAATCATGGCCATCTTTCAGTTCTTGATTTCATCCAAAAATTGAAAAATTGATCTAACAATGAGAAGCCTCGACCCTTTTTTGTTGTTGTTGACTTTGTTACTCAATTGCATTTTAAGATTTGACAGCAATGGTGGTCCAATCAACATCAACGTTCAGCATCCCCATCTTCAGTCCTCGGAACTGATTGCAGTTTGCATGAGATGTATCTCATACTCACACGGGTGCTACCGGTAGGAGTGTAGCATACAGTCACTGTCAAATTTCGAATACTATCGGGAAAGTACAGTAACGCACTCAACGACAAGTGTCAGTAGCACAGCAGAGGATAACAACAACATCACAACTCCTATCTCCGACCACAAGCAGCCGCCTACCATGTCAGAAATCAAAGCGAAGAATGCCGTCGAGGTATCTCCCGAATCCTTCGTGTCCATGGTTCTTCACGCGGCTCAGAATTCAACGTCAGTCGTTCACGGGCTTTTGGTGGGCTCGTTCAAGGAAAACACAATCCAAGTGACAAAGGCTATCCCGGTCTGTCATGAAACGCCTACTGCGCCACTTCTGGAAACGGCCCTGGGGTTGACGGGCGCCATTTTGGACGAAACTGTCGTGGGTTGGTACACTGCTCCCGAGAGATTGACGGAAACGCAGCCTGGTCCTGTTGCGATGCGAATTGCTGCCAACATGGCTACAGACAAATTGGAGCCGGTTTTGATTGTCCTGGACAACGAAGGTCTGGCGGCCTGTCTCCGTGGTGATTCCACCCAATGTGTGATGAAAGGATTTGGGAAGGATATTGGACTTCAATGGATGGAGCCTCTTTCTCTGAAGGTGACCAGCGAATCTAAAGCTCGCGATGCCGCCAAATCAGCATATGAGGGGAAAATCAGAGTCGTCGACATGGTAAATCACATGGAAGATGACGCATGTCCTGAATGGATCAACAATGCGACTCTTTCTAAGCATGTAGCTACGATCGTCAATTAAGCATTAGTCGTTTCGTCTTCACTACACGTGCTGACATATCTTGATTTTGGATCTCGTGCTAAGGCGCAACATACCATCGCAATGAAATCTGTCATAGTCGATAGTTGAAAAACCAACGACGCGTCGTATACTTTTTTCGGTTGCACGCCGAATAGTGGATGTGCGTGCATCCGTCCGCACTGTCATATAGTGCAGCTTTAGGCATCGAAAGATTTTAACCATCTATGGAGAGCTCTCCACCGGATCGGATTTCAAAACCTTGACCATGACGCCAACATCCTGGACCACAATTTCACCCTCGCGAAACGCGCTCATGGTTCGAAGCGCCGACTGAGGAGACAAAAATCGCACCAACCCGAAACCGCGAGCATCAGACGCGATGGCGACTTCGTCAAGGTCACCAAACTCGCGAAACGCTGATTCCAAGTGAGCAGTGGTCACATTCTTTCTCAAGCCAGTGACGATGACAGTGTTCTCCGGGATTTCGGCCGCAAGCTCAAGGCCAAGCATGGCGGCGGATTCATGAATGGTCCGAGAAGCATCATCTGCCGCGATTACGCCGTGCAAGACATACGCGACCAGCTTGTTCGTAGTTTCTTGCAGGAAACTTTTCCTGCAAAATCGATTCAACGTGAGTTCGGCACAGTGAACACTCTGAACAAAGGATACTCCAACAACACAACTCACCTTTCCTCCACATCTGCAAATTCATTACGTTTGAGGAAATCGTTTACCTCGCAAAGTAAATCGGCTTCAATCTCCGTTGCATCGGTCTCTCCTCCGGAGATAAGCTCGCGAGTATCCGCGAAAATCTCTTCGTCGCCCATGAAAGCTAACGTCATGGCTTGATTCATCATACTGTCCGAACCAATCACGAGGTCTTGCACATCGGCCCGAACTTTTTCTAGATTCTGATCTTTATATTGATCGAACGCATCAGCAAGGTTGTGAGTTCGATCTGCTTCATCGATGGAGCCTTCACCAAACGACATTCCTGCTGATATGAGTGACGGGTTCGATAAAAGTGATTCGTTAGGTGAGATAATTCCTTGTTCATCATCACTGCGGGGCACATTGCCATATGGAGCCGACGTCGCGATCGCAAAATTTTCATCGACGGTCATGTCCTTGTTGTCCTTCTCGGAGGAGAGACGACCAGCAGCAACTGCTGCTTGGAACTCCAACTCCTTCAATTGCTTGCGGCGGTGATAGAAGAGGAAGCAACCACAACAGGAAACGACGAATAACGCCGTGAGAACCACTGCAATGACAATGGTGTTTGTAATGACATTCGCGCTTCCGACAGAGCCTTGGCTCGAAGGTTTGTTTGCGGGAGCAACTGAAGGCTCCTCGCTTGCACTGGAAGCAGGAGAGGCATCGCTTTGAGAATCGGTAGGTTTGGGGGTCGTAGGCCTCACGGGGTTCGGGGTTGGCTTGAAAATACTCGATGGGGCAGCGGAAGGAGCTTCTGTGGTGATGACAGCCCGCAACGAGCTTGATGACAGTACATCCAAGCCACCGTCTCGAAGATCAAGAGTCAGATTGTTAAGATTTTGTTCAAGGAACCTTGTGAAAAGGCTGGGATAGTCCGTTACGTTCACGTAATTCGACTCCCACTGCATGATGTACTCCACTTGATTGGTGGCATTGTCCACGACATCTTGAAGAAATCGCAGTCGAAATGTCCTTCGCTCCGGGACGATGAGCAATGTTTGAGGCTCTAGCATATCACAGGTTGCGTTGATTTTGGAGAGGGCACTGCCATTCGCAATGTTATACGTGTACCCAGTCATAATCTGTTCGAAAATAAACACTTCCGACTCGTTAAAGATTCGCCCATTTCCGACCTTAAAGGATTGCAGAAGGTGTGTGCTTCCAAGTGATACTTCGTCGAAGGTTGGAGAAGGAGAAGGCGCCTCGGAAGGATAAGTTGACGGAAAATCAGTGGGAGATGCCGATGGATTTCCGGTTGGCATCGGGGTTATAGTCGGATTCAAAGAAGGCGGAAACGTCGGCGCTGGCGTTATAGTTGGAGCAGTTGTTGGATTCACAGAAAGAGTTGGGCGATGACTCGGTGAAACTATGCGAGTTGGCGTAGTTGTAGGTGAATCAGACGTTGGAATTATCGGTGCAGAAGTGGTTGGATAGCCTGTCCTTGTTGGAACCATCGAAGGAAAAGCTGTCATATTTGCTGTTGGACCGGGGGAAGAGACCTTTGACGAAGCTCCCGATGGTGGTGCAACCGGGGTTGAAGAGGGAGGAAAGGTAGGCGATACACTCATGGGAGGGCTCAGCGTCGCATCCTGCGATAGAGCTGGCTGCGACAGTGCAGATAGAGCTGTCAGTACGACCGCAAACTTCGCAGAAGAAAGATTAGAGTGCTTCCGCCGAGGCAATCTGCATTCAGCCCCTCGCAAGTGTGATGCATTGGCTAAGGCTTTCGCTTCTCGTATAACCTGGACCCTAGTTCGGAAAGCCGAAGGGACATGTCGTTCGCAGTAACCAGCTTCTGTTCCTGTTCTTGAAACATACATCTGCTTGCGGAATATGGTCATGCTGTCGTCGTAGATGCTCATTTTGGTATGGTATAACATTTACGCTTAGATTCCTTCGTGCACGTCGTGAGGTGGTCATTAAACTTGGAGAGGACAGTTGTGATCAGGGTGTGTAGAGGATATCTTGAAATTGCTTTACTTTTGGGCTGCGCCCCCGTAGAATAGCCCATTGCAGTTTAGGCGTATCACTACCAGTGTACATGTAGGACATGGGACATGGGACATGGGTCATGGATGTACGGAGTACTGCTACTAGTACCAGTAGTACTACCGGTAGTCTACAGAACTCCTCTGTGGGGCCTGCTGCAAGTGGGTTTGAATTCAGAACGCGCTGCCGGGCGCTGCCGGAGGCCTGCCTGCCTAATATATGCAGACCTTCCTACTGCCCAAACCTGCCTAAAACGTTACATTTTTAGCTATTTTCAAATAGGATTGAACCTTTTCAGTTTTGCACCTGTCCTTCCTGACGAGCTGTAAACGTGCCCCTCGAGCCTCGAGCAGTCGTGCATGATCACAATGTACAGTGTACAGCCTCGAATTGGTATGTCATACGCA
Source organism: Fragilaria crotonensis (assembly GCA_022925895.1). Taxonomy (NCBI): domain Eukaryota; phylum Bacillariophyta; class Fragilariophyceae; order Fragilariales; family Fragilariaceae; genus Fragilaria; species Fragilaria crotonensis. Next base: position 39,964 of record JAKSYS010000098.1, read on the forward strand.
TATCCACATGAGTGCATCAATGTGTTAACATCTCGGTGCGTATTCATGTACTAAGACGAGCTCATAGAGATGCACATAGAGATTTGGCGGGTGCCTTACTTCATGAACATATATATATATATGAATATACGACTCATAAATCATAAATCATGTTACATCTCATACGACATCCGACCACTGTTATCATAGTCTATCCGGAACCCATACATGTATGTCATACAGTACTATGTATGTACAATGTACAACCATAGAGCCACAGGCGTACGACCTGGAGGTTCCGGAATTTCGGCTCTTTTACCTTTAAGTGTATAGTGGCGACGTATACAGTACTAATTCTACAACTTCGTTCATCACGCCGGACAAATATTCCACGTTCCATCACCCCTTCAAATGTCCGGATCATTAGGTACATTAATTGCATGACGTGACAAATTTTGAGCTTTAAGTAAAGAACTTGAGCTTAGACTTTGCGACAATGGAATCGACGTCTTATGAAATCCTACTTAAGGATATAAGACATTTGAAGTGTCGGCAGCCATTGTCTCAAGAGCCGCTGGCTCAAGAGCCATTGGCTCAAGAGCCAACGGCTCAAGAGCCAACGGCTGAACAACAGCCCCCGACGAAGTCAAACTCAAGAACACACTTTTTTGTGTGTCATAGAGCTTGTCATTCGCTTAATGTATTCAATTCATACTTGAATATTGTTTCGCCGATGCTTACAGAAAATGCTATATAGCAACCATAGATGACCTGTCATTTCTTTCGTTCCCCGTTTGGCGAGTTCTCATTTAAGGAAAACACGTTCCTCGACTAGTTCGACGAAGTAAACTGGCTCTTGAGCCAGTGGCTCAAGAGCCAATGACTCAAGAGCCAATGACTCAAGAGCCTCTGGCTCAAGAGCCAATGGCTCAAGAGCCAACGTCTTTTCCAAATATCCCTACATAGTACTAGGGTTCATCCAAGACATTGAATCGATGTCGTACTTGTCATAACAAACGATGTTAACAAAGTTCCAAAACTTAAGCACGGTTTTTATTATTGTTGTTCAACAGAAGACATTCTATCATTTTGAAACGTGGAATTATTTAGGTGTTCGTCGAACATATTTCTGGTAGATAATCTGCGTGAAAGGTATGAGACACATAAAAGAGCCGAAGTTCCGGAACCTCCTGGACAATCAAAACTACGGGTACTTTTACAGCAGACCTGGGTAGATTGAGAATCGAGTGATTTCAGCCCACGAAGACCGATCATTTCTCCCTGTTTCATTAAAGTGCGTAGGTGAAGGCTATTTTTTAGGAACGTGTCAAGCTAAGGAAAGAAAGGCCGTACAGGTCCAGCATCCGTGTCAGTATCTTCTGGTTGGCCATCGACCAAATGCACTGTTGAAGATGCGGTCAACTTGGTACGTATTTTGCTTCTTGTGGTTGCACTGAAATTACCATCGTGAACAGACAAAATGGTTTCCAAAAATGAGTGTCGACTTCCCATCAATCCTATATCCTACAGGAAGTTCATCGAAACTAATTTATTTGCATCTTTAATCCACAAGCAAATTGATGAAGGTTATTGTCAATGGTCTCACCATAGAACAAACCAATTGGGCAGCATATTACTGGCACAGAACTATTCCATTAACTACACTCTACTTGCTTGTTCAAGCAAGGAGAGACAAAGGTACAACCAGCAATGTTCTAATTAGAAAGTCAATTCAAGATAAACTTGATACTATGGTTATGGATGTAACAGGAGATGACAAATCAAGGAGCATATTGCCCGCGAACAATGAAAAGAACCACTTCCTCAAGAAGCATGACAACAGTGAGCACCACATCTCGGTCAACTAGCAAGTGTACTCAACGTTTGCCCAAGGATGCAAGTGCTCACAATTGTATTAGACGCAAACTCAAATAAACAAATGTGGATTATGAAGGTACTACTAGGTACAAAACAGCTTTCAAGAATGCAACAAACCTTTTTGCGTTGGACACAGGCAACAAGACTTTTGGTGAAATTTGCGACAGACTCCTCAGCATTGAATATTCTCTTGATGGCATCAAGCGCTTGCTTGGCATATAGCACCGTGTGTAAGGCTACAAAGGATGGCTTTGTTAGATGCTGCAAAATAGAGAAGAAAGGTCCTGAGTCCATAAATCCAATCAAGTTGATGGAAATGATAGCGACTCATCCTGCAGTTTGTCAGGTTGGAGATGGTGAACTCAAAGGCAAGGACTTGAAGCAGCAGTTAATGGGTGCCTCCATTCTGGAAAATCCGCATGCCAACCTTCACAACCCCAAGTCCGTGTGGCAAAAGGCCTGTGCAGAGTTTCCAGATGCCCTTCAAGCAGCGACAATGATAGCTGTGGAGGATGCTTGTGCTCAATCGACAAAGGTAGATTATGAAAATCTCAACCAGTGGTTCAACAATGTCAAGAAGGACAAACTGGCAACAGGTCTTCTTGCTTGTTGAGGATGAAAAGGTCTTTGACACGGAGAATGGAGTCAGCAGAGGTCTGGTTTAAGCAGGATACAGAGAGACAATTCATAAACATGATGAATGAGACTCAGCCACCATGACCTCAGCATTACCGGCAACAAGGGCGGTTCATACGCCATTTCATATCACAATCTAGCTCTTCAGAGAGGAGCAACAAGAAGATGAGTCAAATCAGCAAAGGCATGTGACACGTGCACATGATGCAACAAAAGCTGCAGGAGAAGCTTTGCCACCATTTTTCATTTACATTTCATTGGCAAAGTCAGAATGGATTTTCGGGTCAAGGTTGAATGGCTTGTTGGTCTCCCAACAGTGTCAGGTAGATATGGTTACCCAACTTCTGTGGAGTCTGATAACTTTAATGCAGTAGTACCCCCCACATATCAATGGACGAGCGACACATTGCTCAACGAGTATATCGAAAGCGTGATTGTCCCTCTCAGTTGATTCCCTCGCAAGAGCGGCGCATCCGCCATTGCCAGGGACGACTCTAAGACATGTAGTAATCAACTAGTAGCAGCATGCAACTTGACTATTTACAAAAAGAGTGAGCTTAATCTAGACTTGTTCCCTCATGCCCCGGATGAAGTGTCCCATCCGCGCATGCGTACGTGGCACGCGTCTCGCGTCAGCCCAATATACTTCGGTCTGTCCCGGTGTCCGAATATCCCGCACTCATGGCAGAATTCATTCAGTCCCCTCGAGCTAACCGTCAGAGACGACTAGTTCGACCGAATTCGTCAATGCAGTGGCCGGCCAACTTCGGCTAGTTCGTGGTGGTTCCACGTGTCATCACGTGTACGTCCACCCATCCGTTTTGGAGGGTTAGTGGTTCCATAATCATTATGTACTCCACTCGTAACCGCGTCCTTTTTGGACCAGTCACCAAAGTATACGCGAGCACAACTCTCTTAGCCGTGGCCCAGGAAGACACTTGGTTAGGACATCCGCCAAGTTGGTTTCTCCGTCCTCCTTAGCGATCCGCACAATACCTGCCGCTTGCGCTTCGCGCACTCGGTGGTAAGCAATCGCATTGTGTTTCTTCTTCAGAGTTGACTCAGGCTTCGTCGAATTCTTGACGACGGATTCATTATCACAAAATACGTTTGTTGGCCCATCCACTTGGACACCCATCATCCGCAGCTTGTAACGCAGTCCTTCAATCATCTCCACTGCAACCTTTGCAGCAATGAACTCAGATCCAAAGGTCGATGCTTCGACAGTGTTTTGCCGTTTCGAATACCAAAGGATAGGTGCTCGATTAATAAAAATCAAAACTCCAGTATGAGAGCGCCGTGTGACACGACAACCAGCATGGTCCGCATCAACAAAACAACTCATCGATACCGATTGCCCCCGTAATTCGGGTGCACCTGGCGGCTCTACCTCGCACGCGCCCGGGTAGTATTCAGTCCAATCACACTTCTGAAAGCGACTCTCATCAAACACTGGCTCCGTGTCATCGAATACCATGCTTGACCGATTGTATCGTTTCAAGTACGCGAAGATGTGGAAAGCTTGGTCGAGATGCCCCCTTCTTGGTGCAGCAAGAAAACGCGACAACATTGCAACGTCAACGAGGATATCAACGCGCCCAAGTTCACAGATCCAGCGCAGCACTCCGATCAATCCCTGAAAATAGTTCGCACGCTTTGCGTCCAGTTCCGGGGTCGTATCAATTTCAGGTCGGTAACCCTGACTCATAGGCGTCGACACCTTTGTGCTTAGCCGTTCACCAATCTCATCAAGTTCACGTTCAACCTCGGTTACAGCACGCTTTACATAAAGGTCAGAAGACATTGCCCATCTTACCTTGCTTGGGTTGTCTGCACCGTCGATTGTCCACTTCTTGACTTCGGCACCTAAATATGAGTCAGGTTCCTTCACACTTCCTTTCTTTAGGGTATACTTGGAGGCGAGGTAGTCCATGACCACTTGCGGTTCGTGCGACACGCACAAAATATCATCCACATAGCAAAGAACATACTCCCAGTATTTGTCCCCATTCGTCTTCACCTTGGGCCGCATCCATACGTCAGGATCACCTCTGCAACTTACAAAGCCTCCTTCCCGTAACGTGGCCGCCATGTGGTCTCGCCATCGAGCACCACTTGACTTCAACCCATAGAGAGCTCGAACAATTAGGACCGGTCGACCAACTTTGTCTGCACCAAACTCCAACCCAGCGGTCGTGTAAACCTTCTCCTTCGTTGGAGCATTAAGGTATGCCCCCTGCACATCGGCAGAAAGGACATCCAAGTCATTCAGTGCCGCCAGCGTGAAAGCAATTCGTATACTGTCACGTGACACCACACTCGAGTACGTAGACTCTTTCGGCGGATCCGTTTGGTGCCCACCGGCCACCAACCGCGCCTTTCTAGTCAAGTCCATCTTGACATCAAAGATCATGTGACAATCAATTTTCTTGTAGAATTTCGGCACTGCATCATCATCAATGAACTCGAATGCTGGCATGACGTTCTTCATCTCCAATTCGATTGCCTTCCTCCAAAAATCAGTCCCTGTTCGCTCATCGATCTTAAGGGCCTCTGCCACAGTCTTTGGGAGCTCAATGCCAAACTTATGCGTCTTCGCCCAGTATCTGGCCTTGACTTTCTTGATTATCCGATCCCTTTTACGCAAGACGTTGCGCACCCACCAAGCGAACGCAGGTTCTTCAGCGATCTTGTTGGCGACAGCGTACTCCGCAACTTGAATCGGATTTGACTCTTTCAATTCTGACAATGGTACCCAGGTCGTTGAGCCATCCCGCCACTCGACTTGCAACTCCCATCCCCGCGTAGTGATTCGTGGATGTCTCCGTCCCCGTTTGTCTTCAACAAACCCGTCATCCTTTGACAAGGCATGTCCGTTCGTTCGGTGATCGACAATTTCACTCATCACTGCATAACTTCGTCCCTCGTCATCGACCTGGGATAACATGTTTTCGGCAATGAGGTTTGCAGTAATCGCTTCCGTTGATCCGTCTGGAAACTCCACCTCATAGAGACGTGAATCCAGTAACGGATTTGCGTGGCGCTGCCCAATCGGACGACCATCATGGTCGCGCTTCCTCCCAATCACAGTTGCTTTCTTAGCTTCTCCACCTTGGGGAAGTAGCACCTGGGCAGTTAAGTATTCATCATAGGACTCAGGGGTATGGTCTTCGACATCTTTGGCGGTGCCATCAAGGTCCCCTGTCCCTGACTGAACGTCGTCCTCGTCATCTTCGAAGACATCATCAGGAACCTCCGGCATGGAGTCCATTAGGTCTGGGTCGATGTCCTCTGTCTTGAGTCCATCCCCAATCTTAGACTGGATACCTTCATCCAATTCAGATAGTCGGAGCTTTATATCTGGGTTGGCAAGATCATCCTCACTCAATCCCCAAACAGATTTCCGCACAATCACCTTCCCAGATCTGGTCAGGATATAAAACGCCATAAGGTCAGTTGAAACCTCGGCAACACCAATCCATCGACCAAACAACTTCTGCTCAAACGGGAAGCTGCCAACCGGGTCCCAGTACATGACCGGCTCATACCAATCAAACTGGGCATACTGGGAAATGTCGGGTGTACATCCCAGCACGTCTTCATCTGGTACCCTTCCTTGGAGTTGGGGTATATCAAGGGCCGTCAGTCTTCTTATCGCTGCCACCCACTTTCCACAGTAACACCAAAGTCGCTTCGGTGCCTTGGAGCGCCGCAAGGTCCTCCGGATCCCGACCTTCAATTCTCGAATCGTTGACTCAGCCAGGTTGGACCACGGACTGTATGGGACAGTTTGTTCTTGCTTGACGCGGAACCGTCTACAAATCTTTCCAAACTCACCGTGGACCTCTTCAGGTGCATTGTCTGTCACAATAGTCTGGGGTATCCCAACCTCTTGAATGAATGGCATCAAAGCATTTTGACCAGCCAAGCCTTTGCTTTTCATGGGGTAGAAGTGGTCACTCCCGACCATTGGTGAACACCTGTGCAGCCAAGTGTCCCCTGACTGATTGTGTCTTCGAAAACATCGTATCCGAGTACCAGCGCCCGCTTAGGTTTGGGAAAGCGAGATGATCAAGCTTCTGACGTACCTTCCTTTCACCCGGTGCCAAGACATTTCTTATCCCAGATTGTGTTGTCACTTGCAATGTTCTCTTGGCAGTGTCAAGGCCAACTCCCCATCTTCTGGAAAGAATCTCAGGTGTTAAGGCAGATCGTTTCTCACTAGTTGAAAGGGAAAACAATTTCCGGCTTTCTCCATCCATTGGGTAGACATCATTGTCCGTTCTCCCGGATAAGCCGTCACCGACAATGTCATCTACTGCGACGTTGATTGCAGCCACCAACCGGTTCCCAAGAGAGTCATCCTCCAGACCGATGGGAGCGTTCATCGAGCTTAAAGATTTCACCGCCGAAACCAACCTCGAAGCATTCCTCACATGATCAGTTGCCAATAACGTTTCGGCAACACTCACGCTGGAAACATATGTCTCCTCCTTTTGGCAAACTGGTCAGAAGAGGGATCCCAGCGCATCGGGGATGTCAATTCAACGTGGGGGTATTGTTCGTATTCTTCCCAAGTGGGTTTACGACTCACGAAACCGGAAGAGATGCCGTCAAGGGATAAAGGAATTCGCAACTTTGCGGTTGGGTGATAAATTGAATGCGAAGACTTGGAATCAAACTGGCGGGGTACATCCTCAACCGTGACTCCATTCGCACGTAGTTGGTTGGGGTTGAGCAGAGTGACATCCACTCGGTCCCCGAAATACAGAGCCTCGTTGATAATGAGGATGTACGGTTGCCCGTCAGTAGGGTGAATCCACAAAGTCGCAACAGTGGCGATGGAGACATCCGGTATGGGCTTATATTCACCGCTGTAAGGATGAACGGTGACCTGACGACCTTCGTCAGAGACAAGCAGAGTGTTGCGACCTGCGACACAAGTATCCGCATGAGAATCGAGTTCGGTGCGTGTATCTTCATCGTCCCCGGAGGGTGTCGATGCGGATACGCGAAAGACATGTTTCACAAACCGAGAGCAAAGATTAGAAGGGGGCCCGGCCTCTCGAACATAAGTGGAGACTAACATTAGGTCGTCTGTCTTAACGAGAGCCGGCGCGAGGCATCAAGCCTGCTTCTGCTGCTCACCATGAGCAGCACGACCAAACTGTTTTCCAGCATTGGAAACCACAGGTGTCTTGGTGCCTTCATTGTCATCAGGGGGTGCCTCCTCCTGAGTCGCGACAACGGCAACGCTGCGAGCGTCAGACTTGTCCTTCTTCTCCTTCTTCTTTGCTTCCTCACGGAGCTGCTTGACTTTCGCCTTCTCAAAGGCTTCAATTTGTTGTAGTCTTTGGCCGAGTATTGGCCAGAATGAATTGCAATGCCACTTGGTGTCTTGTCATCATCATTGGACTTCGACTTGTCTTTCTTGTGCTTAGCCTTCTTCTTGTCCTTTTCGACTCCAACCTTAGAGATCTCACGAACATCAGAAGGTGACTTGGTCCTGGTCTTGGTATTTTCCACAATCGTCTTGAAATACTGCTGGCACACTTCAAAGTTGGTCAACTTTAGTTCATCGCCCATGCAACCTTGAATGGCGGTCTCCAACTTTGGGTCACGTATCCCAGCCAGAAAATCTGTAACCTTCTTGGTTTCAGCAACTGGCTCTTCAAAAACAACAATTCATTGTGAGCCTGTTGAAGACGTGCAACATACTGATCAAATGAGAACTTGCCCTTGCCAGTGTAGGTAGCTGTTGCGAGCATGTTATATGCCTTAGCTTTCCTAGTGGCAATAGCAGACTTGCCCTCTGCCTGCGACTTCAAAGCCTTGAAAGCTGCACGACCATCGCGCTTCTTGTTAAATGTCTGAAGGAATGGCCATCCCTGTCCCTCCATCACAAAGGGCTTAAGGATGTCAAACACACGCTTGTTGTCACGAGAAAAGTTTCACCCTCGAGGACGGAAGTGGCGATCAAGTCATCATCGACTGAATCCCAATTATTGCGCGCAAGATCATCTGGCGCCGCCTCATCATTGTCCCGGATGACATAAACAAGCGGGGTCCCCGCCACGACACTCCTCTGCTGAGCAAGGTAAGTCATAAACAGTTCAATCCAAGTAGGCCATGCAGTCATTAACATTAACTTTGGCGGTTCCTTCGCATCGTCCCCATCCTTCTTTGCTCGAGCAATCTCCTCCAACTCAGTCAATCGATTGAGAAAGCGCGACGAGGTGCGTTCATCGAAAAGAGCGGGGTTTGGGCATCGCCGCGAAGAAGGGAGTAATCTGCCCACGAGCGTAGGGCCTTAAACTTCCTAACCGCAAGGTAAGGGAACGTTGGGGACGCGACAGGATCATCGTCGTCATCGACATCAGCCGCCTTTGGCTTCCACCTGGAGAGGTGCTGAATCATAGTGTCAATCTCTGGAAAAGGTAAGGCAGTTAGATCATTGATGGTACGAATACCTTGGTTTGCAATCAATTCCCGCGTAGGTACATCAAAACCCAAGCGGGTAAGGCAAGCAGTGAAGGATCTGGCATCAGCCATGGTGACAAGTGAGACAGGAGGGTAGTTACCGGGTTAACCGCGTGGTTTGCAAATTTGGCAAAATTGTGAGCCCCAGGCCCTCGGGTGCATGTACGTGTTCCTGGTACGTTCCCTACGTAGGAATACTTTGCACGTACACGTCCAATCCTGTTTGCTGTGAGTCACACGGGTAGATTCACAAGAACTCCCTAAGTACTCCGTTGCCGCGGATGACGCATTCGTGACAAATGGCTGACATACGCGTCACGCATTGGTCACACGGATGAGAGTACTTAGGAGCCTCGCAGACCAAACGCACAAACGGCCACGCGCATACGCAAAAACAGTCGTGTCTGTGAAGGCATGCGTGCCCAACTTGAAGTAACAGTCGTGTCTGTGGAGGCATGCGTGCCCAACTTGAAGTAACAGTCGTGTCTCGGACATCTATGACCCCATAACAATAGGTAACCAACCCGAACGAGTACTCACAACAGTCATTGTCGTGCTCGTGCGGTTCTCGTGTTCATATGCGTGGCCATCACACGTACGTCGTACGCTTCCATATGGTTTTCACGTTCATACGCGTGAGCATTACGCGTATGTCAATCGTGACTCATTCCGATCAAAATTCTCGGTTGAAGGATACTTATGGCATCCATTCGTTACAAGTTATGTAAACAACAAACACTGTTCGGAAAATGTCCAGTATAAGTCAATCTCGTAGAAATTGTACTAGACAGACAACCAAGATCCAATCCTGGCATGGATTGGTACCAAATAGTGTCGTGTTCACATAAACACCACTATACTAGTATCATGACGTGCGCTACACCACCTTTACGGCGAAAGCGAAACAACGCCTCTTATGGTCGGTCTTTCCCCTCTCTTATGATGGCGCCAAATGGCGCTTCACATTGAACCCCCCCATCGGAGTTAGGTCTTTGCGTTCGGGAGACGTTCACCGACACGCCGACGGTAGCGTTACCGTCTTCGAGCCACGGCTGCAGGCCTGGATCATTCGACCACCACGACCACAGGACTATTATCGCAGAATCCGCGCTCCTTCTGCTGTTGAGGCTGATCAGGCCTCCTCATCAACCATTGACGAAAGCATTTAATGTCTACAACATAGCTACATGCCTGTTGGGTCTGATAAACTCAGTTGATTCCCTCGCAAGAGCGGCGCATCCGCCATTGCCAGGGACGACTCTAAGACATGTAGTAATCAACTAGTAGCAGCATGCAACTTGACTATTTACAAAAAGAGTGAGCTTAATCTAGACTTGTTCCCTCATGCCCCGGATGAAGTGTCCCATCCGCGCATGCGTACGTGGCACGCGTCTCGCGTCAGCCCAATATACTTCGGTCTGTCCCGGTGTCCGAATATCCCGCACTCATGGCAGAATTCATTCACCTCTGTATAATCCCAACATGCACAAGACAGCCGTATTTGATGAAAGGACAGGCAAGCTCCTCTATAAAGGCCCTGTTATTGGTAAGGTGGATGCTGGAACTGGAAGAATTGTTTTGTCAGAAAGGATTTTGGCGCATCGAGCAGCACTATTCGAGCATGGTCTCAAAGTTATTGTGATGGGCTTACCTAGTGACGCTACAGTTGTTCAACAAGGCACGGACCCTTTAAGTCTGCCACATATGCTTCTCGTGGTGAGAAGGTATTGTGGGAGAAGCTTCGAGAGCGAGGTCTTATGAGGAGAAATGGCGAATAGCTGCCTTGTGCAGTGCTAAGCCAATCTTGATTTCTTTGACTTGCCAACCAATGTCAATGGCACCGCCAATGACATCATTTCCAACCAACCATGCAATACAAATTTCACAAAGGAGAAAATTCTATGGTCATGGGCAAAGGTTAGCTTTGCTTGTGCTGCCTGGACAACAAGATGGTCAGGAAAGAGCTCGGACAACACAAAGGAGACACTGGACAGGAGAACTTACAACTTCACTACAACATTCTGCTGGTTGATTTAATTGAAGGCGATGGATTCAACCCTGCTGGGATTCTTTACGGAGCAATTCCAAGGCCAGTTCATGTTGAAAGGGCAGCAACCAAGGCCGGGCAAGTGCCAGAGCTTCTCAGCAGCTGTGGAAAGGCAGCCATTCTCCGCTTCTAGACAGTGGAATCACTGCGAATTCCGTCTTGGGAATGCTCACATGACGCTGCAAGCAGCGCAGCAGCACCAGCAGCGTCAGAAGAATGAAGAAGGTGCAAGGGTGAAAGTGGCAGAAAAGAAAGTGAGGTGATGCTCATGGTATTGGACAAAGCGCAGACAGCGCTGCTAAAGTTTAAATTTGACGCGGCGTCACAAACCAAAAAGGATTTGGGCAATGTAATCAAGTGGGTCCTGCCGGAGGCGATGATGGATTTTCTTCTCAAGGACCTCCAAAAGCGAGATCAACTCCTGGCAAAACGGGCAACATTTCCTCGTGAGTGGACAACTAACATTCCTTGTAGGGAGGTGGTCCCTGCGATCCCACCTTCGATGGTGTAAGAAGGGTATTGAAGATGTGTCATCGTCAATGGACTGATTTATGCACGTCGCAAGCACCCTTGAATGAGGAATTGTGGGCGGGCAAACGGGACTTTACTGACGAAGTCCCACAATAATTCTGACATGGTGCACACAAAAAGAAAATTGAAGATCTGGAAAAGAGATCTTGTATAGCTAGCAAAGCACACTCATAGCTGGCTGACATATCAATGGACAGCTATGCGCAATAGAAGAGTGATGAGGCAACGGATTGAAGGAAAGAACTCAATTTGCCGTACTAGTGCCTCATCTGCCCAGGTACTTTGTTCAGAAAATTGCAGAAAACACAAATTGGATTTATCATATCTTCATCAATATTGATCTTGTCATCACATTGATTAGCTAGAAGGAATGCTTTGAATCAGACAATGCAATGAATAATGCCATTAGAAGTAGGTTAGTCAGAAGTGTGTCAACGTTGCAAACACTTTTTCTTGTCCAGGTACTATGTTTATGCCTGTATTTGAAAAGGCTTCAAAGTTTTAGGCACCCATTCCCTGGTCTAGTAGGATGAACACTTCAGGTGAGTGCTTCTCTTACTCCTTGGTGAGATTCTGTCAGACATTTAAGATTCCCGCCTTCGGCCATAAAAAGGGTCGGACTTGTCTGATGTTGAGTCAGTCGATGGCGTTTACTGTCCGCTGCTGAATAATTATATTCCCATTGCAATGCAGCCACCATGCACTGAATTTGATGTAGCCCTGCATTCATGCATCTGATTCCCAGCAGTTTAGTCTGATTTGACACGAGTTCCAATACCCATCGTCCAGGCTGATAGTAATTCTCCTGTTGCAAGTTACAACTGATAAGTTCTCAAACAATTGTTCCAAAGCACCAGTTGATTGTTGGCCACAAAAGGTAAGTTGTGCCATGGTGGAAACCAAACAATCCTGAATTGATTATTCCTGACATTAATACTTATTGCCAAGGTTTTGACTTTTGCAAGGTGTAATCTACAAAATTAGTACCACTTGTATTTGCTTCATTTTGTTGAGGATTAGCACGTCAGGTAGGTCACAAAATGATTCCAACAACAGGACGCATAGTTGTACACTTGCAGACTTCATTAGCCGGAGGATTTTAACCCCCCAGCAATCAACGCGTCTCATGCACCACTTTGTCGGAGAAAGGCTTCAAAATCTTTCGCCAACAGACCTCCAACGCGGCAGTTCAAGTGCACAAATTTTTCACAGTTACTTTCTGTTTTGCTGACTTGTAGCTCTAAGTAGCTACTTGCAGGTGCATGCTGTGCTATTTGGAAGAGTACTAAGAAGATAGCCATACTCTTGGTCCCTGCTGTCTTTGATGCCCATCATCAGGAAGAAATAGACAATCATTCATGTAAGGAGGTGATTGTAGGTAGAGGCAGCACTTTCACGTCACAACAACTGATTTTTTCCAACACCCTTGGAAATATCATAGAAGTCAGCTTGAACGCGTGAAAGAAACTTCTGCATGCAAAGGAAAGTGTTCTCACCACCTTTATTGCTTCTCAATCACCTTTGTACACTACACTTCACCAGAATATATCCTGAAGCAATCTCTGTAATCCCAAGTCTGACCCTGATTCCCATGTTGTTTTCCAGATTTTCTCATGGGGTGCCTTCAGGTTTGCTTAAATACATCTTCAAGAGTGAACTGTGATGCATTGACATACCATTTTCTGGTTTAGTTTTCACAAATACGTTCTGTCAGTCCGTCTGTAATTGTGTACGCTGAATAGGAAGTTGTTGCAAACCACCACCACCATGACCATGCCTGAAGGATTAGACTCTCCGCCTCTTCCAGCACCTCCCCCCTGGTCAAAGGAATCATGCCGTTGTATTCGATCACGAGATATGGTTCAATCTTCGAAGCCAACAGGCCCAGAATGGTTTCAAACCGATGAAACAGCACGTGCATGCTTACCAGCAGTACGGAAAAAGGAAAATTGTGTGCTTGAAGATTGCAAGCAGTACGACAAGAAGCTCTGGACTACATTCGAAGAAGACCGGATTCAAGTCCATCGATCGACCGTTTGGTACAATTTCATGTTTCCCGTGGACAATGAAACTGAGATCCCGACATAGCTAAATGAATTGGCCACCATGCAAATCTCACATCCTACCTCTCCTACTATGACCCCGCTTCCCTGGAATTGGATACCCTTAAATCTTGGCCGGACTTCCAGTTTCCAACCAATGTCGTCATGATGGATTCACAAAACGAGTGCATCCCGGTGCATAGTCCCACTACAACAGGAGTGCGTAATCGCCGCATGACATGAGACCAGAATGAATAAGAATGACGTCCAGCAAGGTTCGTTTGCCCCAGGGTTTTATCTTTCTACGGATGCAGCAGGAGGTCTACCGGTCACACACAACAGAACCAAAAATGATCGGCCCAAGGAACATAGCTAAGAGACACACCACTACTATGACACCAAGTGCATCATCCACCTCCCATGCATCCAAAGGGAACACCAAAAGTGTTTCTCAACCTTCACTACAAACCAGGTAACATCATCCATCATGCAAACGTCCTGACTTTCTCCCAATGATCATGACAAACGATGGAACACATTGCATCACTGTCATAATGGAAACTGTTGACGGCGGATGCTATGCTCATCCGACAAGCAAACGACCGCACATACTCTGTTGATGAGGAGGTATTCAACCTATTGCAGCAAATGTTTCAGGATAGGGACGGAAACTTTTATTGATGGGAAAGTGAAGGTTTTTAGTTCAGGCAAAACTGATGTCTCAGGACCCACACCATCGTCGGAACCACCGGAGTTCATATCCCCTAAACCTTGTCATCAATAGAAGGTGTTTGGGGTGAATTTTGGATTTGCTACAGATCCAACTTGCTGGAGGCAACAAAATCATTTTCTGGCGGCAGCTAATACATGGAGTATCACAGTCGTCTCAGTGTTGAACTTGTGAAGCACAATTGGTGAAATTGGTCATTGCCAGGTAAATTCTTTTGAATGTCCCCAGCACTACTCACAAACATCCTTGATATACACTTCACCACCTTCTCTCAAAACTTCCGTAGGCAACACCATTCTTTGATGCCTTAAGGTTGTCCCGATCTGCTATGTATCAGGTTATCCCTAATTTGGCAATTCAATGTGGAGAGAAGCATGTAATACCTTTATATTAAGCACATTTAAAGTACTTGACTGGCAGAGACACAGCTCTTTTTCTCCTTTGATATGCACTCACCACAATGGCAGATGAAAAGATTGAACAGCATTTTGAGTTCCATGAGACATGGGCCACCAAGTCCTTAAGCCCAATGGAAATGATGCCAACGATCTCAGCATACCTCAACCAACTTCAAAATGAATAATTTGATGACTCTCCAGTATGGAAAAGCTTGTGCATTAACCTCGGATCATGAAACATATCTGGTGGCACCATCACACTATTTGGAAAGTGCTAAATCACATTGGAAAGCATACAGAACCCGCCTCTTTCCACCTCGTCATCGTGAGACCCGAATTCATGATAATCTCCAAGGTCTAGTACCAGACGTCACGATTCACATCACCACATCGATTCATACGAATGTGTCATTATTGGAGCAGATGTCTGCGGCAGAGGTATGGATGCACGCCCTCCATCGGTTTGTCAAGCCCCACCACCACCACACCAGCACGGGGGTAACCAGGCACCTCTGCCACCAACAACCCCATACACACACCAACAAATGCAGAGACGGAGGTCCTCAGCAGGAGCATCCAAAATGTGTCGTGTATCCGTCACTTGCTCTCAGAAAAACCAGAAAGCGACTCATCGGATGAGAGCTCCCTATTCCTCATACGGCCAGGCAATGCGTATAATCAGGCCCATTCAGTCACTGAGGAACGTAGCATGGACTCCACATAATTCTCTATAAGAGCATCCAAAAAGTACCAAACAAATTTCCAACATGAGCTGGAACAAATTCTTCTCTGCCGCCAACAGAAAGCATTGGATTCCTAAACAAAACTACATCAGATAGATTGTCTCACATTGAACAACAGCTGTTTTGAATTGAAGAAATGCATATCAAGATTTCAGCTTTCAGTATCCAACAATAAGCTCAAGCAGCGATGCAAAATGAGGAACTTACTAACACGGGACAAGCCATTCAACACCACACAAAGAAACACAAAAGTAAGAAGCTCAAGAGTACCAAAATCAAAGTGATCAAAAGATTGACACTTGCAAACACTGTGGTGGTCAAGGTAATGACCACTATCACCATACATACCCATGGAAACCTGGGGGCACAATGATCATGACTGACTGTTGGTTTATAAACAGGGCAACACAAAATACTTTCAACCCAAAGATGGATAGTTTAGATAATACTCTCGCACTTTACGCTGGAGGAGGGTACGCCGTGTCATGGTGACAACCTCTATAATTAGATCACGTTTACGTTTATAAACAGGGCAAGTTCTTTGCAACATCAGGGGGGCCAAATCTCTGGAGTCTGAATAATTATTTTTGTCATTTTATAAATAAATATTTGAATATCTTTCACCTTAATCGTTGGCTATTACTTAGAAAATTTCTAGATATTTATGTACAAAAAGTGAAATTACTGCAGAAGTATCTTTAAAGTTTTATACATAATTCTGTACAAAGGCTTTCTCCCATTTGGCTTGACATTCCAAACTTTCCCGCAAATATTTCTAGTGTGACATTCCAAACTTTCCCGCAAATATTTCTAGTGTTAAGCTGGCACAGTACTGTACTACTACTGTGTGTTGTTGCCAGCACACTAACAAGCACCATTGTTATCAAACTGATACTCCTCGAACTCCATCGTCAGGTTGCTGCTCTCCATTCATCCCTGCACCTCCAGTGATGTTTGCGTGTGCTAATAACAATTCCATATTGAAATCATTGTAGACAATTGTTGGCTGAACAGTCGCCACAGGAATTACCTCAGCTTCTTCTCCAGATTGTCCACTTGCAGCGTCAATTCCAGAAGCATACCTGAACTTCATTTCCTCCAAGAAGTCAGCGTCAAATGCTGCTCCATGTTCTTGACGGTTGCGAAACACGTCAATCATTAATGCGTTGAAACGCTCTAACCCTTCCTTCGACCAACTTCTTTTCGTTCCGTAAGTTTTTCCAGTGTATCTTGCCTCATATAATTGTGGAGAACTATCGCGAGGTGGCAATGTGGCTGGAGGTCCCATTCTCTGTACCATCCAATCATGCCTCCACTTTGTCATGTACGATTCGATGCACACCATCAGGAAGGCCTCGTCCGTCAGTGTGAACCACTGACTCAGAGGCTGCCTTGTGCGATTCTCCATGTACTTGCTGTACCCGACAACAGCCTTGACAAGGCAGTCAAGGAAGTCAATGTATCTTTCTTTAGATGCTGGACTCCTCATTCCAGCAATCTGATTAAGTTCAAACGTGACAGCATATCCATCTCGCCCCAGTATTTTATCTGTGAAATAACAGTTGTCAGTACAGAAAGTCAATCAGAGTTACCACCATCCTGAGCAATATGCACGTTCCTCACCTCTAAAAAGTTGTTTGATGGTTTTGATGACATTATTTCTATGCCTTTTCAATGCATCATTAACATGTTTCTTGACTCCATCCCACCAAGTCTTCACTTCATCCTCGCCTTCTATCTGGAGCTTGCTCGCCATGAACCTACAAATTGAGTGTGGACTGTTGCTGAAGTCAAGTTCAGCCAGAGTTGCAAACTTTTGCTTCGGAAATAAGAGCTCTTTGACCACCTTGTCGTGCATGAACTCTTGGCTTACTTTTCTAAGCTTAGTTCTTGTCAGTCCATCATGATCACCCATTTCCAATCTTCTCCTTACCGTTTTCGTCAATGCAGTGCGGCTGCTATCCTCCCGTCGTGACGCTTCTTGCACCAATTCACATGTGTGAATTCCTAAATCGCGTGCAATATCGTCTTGCCTTCCTATTGTTGTTGCTGCTGGTGGTGTTTGTTGTTGAACTTGCTGTCGCTGTTGTTGTTCTTGAAATCGTTCTTGAAGTCGTTGTAGATATCGTTGCTCTTGTTGTCGTCGCTCTTGTTGTCGTTCCTGTTGTGATCTACCAGACATTCCTCCAACTCCACTTCCTGGATTCGTGAAACCAGCATGTCGACCAGCTGTTGTAGCTTGACTGCGGGTCATGATCATGGGTGACAATGCTGCAGTTTGACTTCGGGTCATGATCATGGGTGACAATGTTGCTGCATCTTGTTGACTGCGGGTTCTGCTGGGCGACAACGTTGCAGCTTGACTCCGTCGTATCATTTGCGAATTGCCAGAAGGCGATGGTGATCCTTTTCCTTGCCAGTTTGAAGATTGCCCCCTAACTGTAACTGGCGCTGCGTTTGGAGGCCCAGCACCTTTTCCATGTCCATGATCACGACTGCCACCACCTTGATTGCTGGTGCCTCTTTTTCCCGCGCTCGACGACATCTTGGTTGACTGCAGGTACACACCAATCAGAGCAAGCTATATGGCAGGCTCGTCAGGTGTGGTGTAGCCAACTGTCATCAACAAGATCTCTTGTTGTTGAGAACTATTGTAAAATATGATTGTGCTGCATCTTGCGGGATGGTGCTTTGTGTGCTGGTCTTGTAAAAAATCAACGCCCTCGAAATCTGTGTTTTATGTATGTATTTCTTTATGAACTAAATTATTCAAAAGAAATATTTTCAAGTCTTTCGAGCGAAGGGCACATGCATTGCTCAATAAGTACATCCATTTAAATATCTACTTATCCATATGTAATGACGCTGTAATAACCGTACCAAAGTAATGAAGTGCATATGACGGTAGAACTACACTGCAATGCTGTGGTAGAAATACCGTACTGTACTATTGTAATAAGTAACAGTAGCTATAGTAATACTGCATGCTATCTTTGGGGTACTGTGTACTACTGTGCACATCTGTACATTGTTTGTTGACGGTCACACATGTTTATATGACAAGCTTGTACTGCCTCGGACATATTACTTGTGATAGTTATAGATGAATATAACATATATGGATTTAATCAGCACACTATGAAGTGTATTCAAGATTCATACATGTGCATCCCTGCCATAGTTTTGCTTACCGCGGAAATGGGACTTGAAGTCCTCACATTTCTAAACTAAAAAAATAAATAGAAATCATTTCGTGTAAATAGCAATTTCTTTACTTGTGTGACACATGTCTTCTGGGGAGTTAAACTCTCCGCATTCGCAATCGAAAATTCGTATGCGATTAATATATCCTATGTATCGATCTTGTAACCAAAGTTTCTTATCAATTCCTAGGAAGCTTCTAGTTTTTTTTGTATACTGTGTTCGAAGTCCCACTTCATGCTGTTGGAGTCTCTACGTTTCGTCCAGTACACTAGCTACGCATTAAATTGGAAATCTCTATCGATTTTCTAGTACATTTGCTACGTATCGAAAGCAATTTATTCATGTTACCACCAACATTGTTCACACCACACCAATTGTTCACACCAACATTACTGTTGTGGAAGTCTTTTCATTGTCAACAGCGTCAGATTGCGAGCGTTGTGTTGCCGAAGCTGCCATATAGCAGACGACGCACCTTCGACGTGAGCCTGCATTGCTTGAGTTCGGAATCACTGCCAAACGACTGTGACGAACGACGACGGCGTTGAGTTACCTGCCAAACGACTGTGACGAGGGCGTTGAGTGCGTTGAGTTCGGAATATCTTCCGACAGCGTGCGTCAGATTGCGAGCGTTGTGTTTCCAAACCTGCCATATAGCAGACGACGCACCTTCGACGTGAGCCTGCGTTGCTTGGCTGAGTTCGGAATCACTGCCAAACGACTGTGACGACGGCGCTGAGTGCATTAAGTTCGGAATATCTTCCGACGAACGACTGGGACGACGAACGACTGGGACAACAACAACTGCGACGACAGCGACTGATTGCGAGCTTCTCGTTGGGAGTCGCTCTTGTTGCCGAAACTGCCATATAGCAGACGACGCAACTTGACGTCATCTTGCGAGCGCTATCAACGTTGTTGGGAGGACTGGGAGCGTCCTGTCGCCGAAGCTGCCATATAGCAGACGACACGGCTTGACGACATCTGGCCTGCCCTGCAATCGCTGTCGACTTTGTCGGAAGCGTCTTGTTGCCGAAACTGCCATATAGCAGACGACGCGACTTGACGTCATCTAGCAAGCCGCAATCAACGTCGTTGGGAGGACTGATATTGTCCTGTCGCTGAAGCTGCCATTCAACAGACGACGCAGCTTGACGTCGCCTTCGCTCAACTTCCATGATTCGCAATGATGACAACGACCATTTGGCTACACGTGGTCGGACATCGATCTGTCGTTCGAGCGTTCTGAATCTTGGGGACAACCCGCGTGTAAACCCTGGAAAAGCTGCAGGTGGTGCACAACGAATGCCACGTTCGCGTGGCCGTAGGAACTACTACCCTGGCCATCCAAAGGTTCTGTCGCTTCTGTTGAAGTGTGTTCCCCTTGGTTTTCGGGGGAGTGTTCGTCGTGGCTTCAAGGCTGCGATGGATTCACGTCCAAAGATGCCTGATGATCTATGTATTTGTGGGACTCCACTGCGGTGGATTCAGGATTCTTTAAGAGAAAAACAGTATCATGTCACACAACTTCGTTCCCTTGATGAACTCTACTGTAGACCTGGTGTACATGACCATGTTTCGGAATTCTTCTTGCTAGATGTTATTCTTCATCGCGCGCGACCACAACTGGGAGAGGGTGTGGCTCCTCTGGCCGAACGAGATCCTGACGCTGTCGCTAATGCGTGCGTCTACACTGACAGCGATGACGAGGATGGGAAGGATTATGAGTACTGTGCGGTGCTTGCTTTCCTTCCCGGTGCTGGCACCTTGTATAGCCACCGCGAGCGACGCAAGGCTGAGACGGGTTTGCAGAATTCGTTTGTACAGCTGGACATGAGCTGGCTTCGACTCTCTCGGGCAACAAGTGAATCATCAGATACTGGAATGGACCGATTGGCCTTCGGTCTGGGTGGATACGTGAGAAAACTTGCCTCCGATGCCTCTGCAGATGGTGGATTTGTATCCGCTTGGAAAATATCCCGGAGTTATCATCACGAAAAATTGAGTCGCCAGGTGTATTGGGCAAGTCAGTGCTCCGATGCTGACGGTCCTCGAATGCCACCTGATGTCATCGGTGGCATTGATATTGGTGCGTGGCATCCAGCTGATCGTGGGCAAGCTTTCAATGACCGCTTGGCGAGGTCAAACTCTGTCAGAATTGGGGGGAGACACTATGCTCCTGGCTGCCATCACTTCCGCCTGCCCAGCGATTGTCTTGTGATTGATGGGGCTGATAATGCTGTGGTTGACATTGTTGTGGATATTGCACCAATTGGCAATTGCACATCTCGGAAGTCGATCATCATGGTTCGCCAGATCTTATCGCCAACTCTGGATCCATTGTGTAAGGGTGAAGCAGGGCGACCACTCATGGTTGAGGACTTGCGTTTCATCACGTTACACAACTCTTTGTTGAGGACGCGTGTTCCTGTCGGCTCGGCTAGGGCCAGTCGCGGTGATCTTGAAACATGCATCCGATTGGGACTCGCATCCTTCTTGACGGAGTGACAACGGCAGAGTACGCTGCAAACTCGAAAGTTCCCAGCGAATGTTGCGGAAGTTTGTTGAGTCGTTGGCTAAGATTGGTGCGAACTGCTTTCCGGAAGTTCTTGCCGTGATGCAAGATGCTGAAGGCGACACCGGTCTC
The DNA here is from genome assembly GCA_022925895.1 of Fragilaria crotonensis. Lineage (NCBI taxonomy): Eukaryota > Bacillariophyta > Fragilariophyceae > Fragilariales > Fragilariaceae > Fragilaria > Fragilaria crotonensis. Next base: position 61,279 of record JAKSYS010000098.1, read on the forward strand.
CACCCTGTAACACCAATGGCTGACAAGGGAAGTGAAGATCGTGTGGCGTATTCCATTGACATGTCCGTGGACCTTGGAAACGCCTCCCACTTCGATGTGGGTGACTCCTCAGGGCTTCTCAGTTTGGACTGAAGAAGTCCCTGGCAAGGCGGCAAACTGGTTTTTGTGATGCCAAATCTATTCGGGAACAATAACGGTGCGCCATTCAATGGCGTTGCTGTCAAGCTATACCATGGAACAGCCATCAGTTGGGATGGCCGAGTCATACGTCACTGTACGTCACTGACTTGTCCTGACGGAACTGGCAAGCCATATGGGGTGGCGACCATCCCACACTGAACCATGTGTATGGTACATTCTCCGCCGCTAAAGAGCGGATTGTAAATGCAGGACGATGCAGGGCAGCTGCGGCTGCGGCTGCTGGATGTCCTGTCACAGCATCCGGTGACGAAATCATTGCACCGCACGTGGGCGTGGATGTTGTTGGAGCCGCTGGAGTTAACGGTGATGACAACAGCAATGATGACGATGACCTTGTTCCTTGGTGGGATAAAGTGCTTCCACCTTACGTCCCCAAAATTGAGGATGCGGACCCTGACGGGCATCCACCGCCCAAAGATGGCTCGGAGGAACACTGGTTGTGTTTTTACGCGCAGAAGAAGGGTTGGGATAAGGTACACCAACCTGATGAAGCGGTGACTGCTGATGACGACTCATCCCTATTCTCTCGCGATATTGATGATGAATATTCTGACTCCGTGGCGATGGATAACTTTGATGGAGAGGGACATGTCAGTCTCAATGAAGACCTTCATCCTCGGGTGATGTTGTCGGGAGACCGTTCACAAGGGACACCAACTGAATCTATAACGGCAGCCATGCTGATGCAGGGCAACTACACGGTACCAAGAAGGAAGAGGTTGAGGTACTAATTGATACGTACTATAGTTGAAGAATGCGGATCACCACACAGATTTGTAAAACAGAGATGCCCACTCCTCCTTATCCTTCACGACAAAACTGTGTCCGTAAGCTCGCAACCATCGACAAGTACATAACACAAAGAAACAAGTGCAGTGCTGGAAACAACGTAGAATTTTCGGTCAAAGGTCCACTCAGTGAACAATATGGACTCGCGACCAGTGGGCTGATTGCAAGATTGGACCACGAGGTCGAATGACTTATCCTCCTGGGGATGTCCACGTCGGTGAATACAACTGACAATACGACATGGGAAGTCATCCAAGTTTCCTTGATCGTCTTCAAACCGAATCAATGCCCAATCATACCAGGGATATCCATCACCTCGAAAATTTGGATGGGCTCGAATGGAAATGCACTTCTCTTCTGAATCAACTTCGTACTTTGTGTATTCAGTGCTACACTCTATCGTACCCTCCCATTCTCATCCAAGTCAGTTTCACTGTACGATTGCACTATGAAAAGTGCAAGATTTGGTTCGAGGTGATGGGTTCCCTTGTTTCCGTTATGAAAACAACTTCACGAACCAAACGATTGTTCTGATTGGGATCACGGAAGCATCGGATGTGATAGCGAGTGCCACGACCTACTTCTTTCGTTGCTAGTGGACGTGATGTGTTGAGGGCGTTTTTCACGGAATTCTTCTGCAAACACGGCATGCATTGTGTCTATGACTAATGTGTCGGCAATTCTCCGTGCGCACTGCTGGTCTATCGTCTGAATGCACTTTTGTGAACGACGAGCAGGGCGCTTTGCATGGGCCTTGTGATGTTCCTCGGGTCGTGAGGCATTGTAACCACGAGGTGCTCCAAACGTAGAAATGAAACGGACGATGTGTTTCAATTCGTGGAATTTTGACACCTTCCAGCCATTACCAGCATCTCGTGGGAGGTACTTCAGAATAAGAGACATGAGCCGTGTAATTGCATTTTCTGCCAAGGCTGCCTCCCCAACTTTATCTCCTCCTATAGCGTCCCAATAGGTATCAGCATCCAGCCATGCCTCGAAGCACAGAAGGCATTCCATTGTACCCAGGACTGCCGGAAGATCGGGGATGTACCTTGAGATGGCATGCCATACCTCAGCCTGCATAGTCAGTGCAGCGAAAGGAACAAAGTACCTGATTGTTCCGAGCACTCAATAAGTGTTAGGTTGGTGATGCCGCGTGCGAAATCAGTTCGAGGAAAATCTTGACGAATAGTTTGGAGGCATGTGACATCAAATTTAAGTGCCATGTCATCAAGGATTGCCAAGATCTCGGCGCCAAGACAAGTCTTGAATGACTCAAGTACATACATGATGACACCATGCTGTACAGTATGCATGACATCGATGACAGCACACATGAAGATGCCATGAGGATTACGTCCCATCTGGACACGGTTGAAGGCATTGTCAACCCTGTACATTGAGAGCTGCTGAAGAAAATCGTCTGTCCCATTGCGACATGCATCATTGACATAATCCATGCGAAGAAAAGAACACTCAACATTTGGATTGTCAAGATCATCAAAAACACAATCACAGGACCGATGGTGACGCGGTGTACTTCTATGGTGACTGTTTGTACGGCAGCAAAGTTGATCGCCTTGCTTACCATCATTAATCACAAAGCAGTGGACAAACAATATCAACAACCACCCACTGACCGCCAAGTTTCAAAGGAACATTCCTCAAACGACAATCATTTCCAGCTTGTGCCTTTGACATGCCATTCAAAATTACGTCCATCACTGCATGAAAATTACGTGTGGTGCGTCCTTTGGACTGTGCGTTATTGGCTTGAGAGTTCATTGCGGATGATCGTCCGCGATTCAAGTCGGGAACATAGCCTAGTACTCGCCAGGATGTGCTCTTTCTCCTGAGCTTCTCAGTGAAGAGATGTTGTGAAGGACACAGGACACACTTCAACATGCCCCTTGCTGTCAATGGCAGTCCCATCAATATAGAGGATGATAGGGACAAGTAGCTGATTCTTTCGAGTGATAAGTTCATGATAGAGCTCACGGTAGCGGCTTCCAGTGTGTGCCTCACCAATTTTGTTGTTGCGTGGGAGGTACATTGACGTGGGATCCTCGTGGTTAAGCACAAGATTTTCTGGTGCCATCAAGTCTTCATCCTGTAGCAACGACAAAAGGATGGGAGCAAAGTCAAAGCAAGCAATCTCTTGAGGTTTGTCACGATCTTCAAGGGCAATGGAGATCACCTGGGGGAGATGGTGGTGTGAATGTTGCAAAGCCTGATACATCCATCGGATGTTCGCTTTCCTGGACATAGCTTTTGGCTTGAAGTCAAAGCCGCTAGACTTTGCATTGTAAGCCCACATTAAAACTTTGTGCAGCATGTAGTCAGGACACTGGGCGTCCTCCAGAATCTTCAAAAGTTCAACAATGCATCGATGTTCAACATCATGTTGCAAAACCATCACTGCATGCCTCTCATTTGCACGAATGCGTTCCATCAACGCATGGACAACTGCAGGAGATGCAGTATTGTCAATTCCAGGAAAGAGTGTCGTTGTTATTGGAAGTTGATCTAACTGCTGGGCGTTAAAACACATTTCATTCTTGTCATTTTCATTGTCATCATCATCATCATTGCCGTCGTCATAGCCAGTTGTTCCATAGTCAAATTCTTCGAATGGCATGTGCGTGGGAGGATTTGTGTCCATTCCTGGATTCAGGCGGGTTGATTCTACACCATAACAGGGACGTCGCACTGTCGAAACAATTTCGGGGCAACCATCCACGCTTGCCCGAGTTCCTGACTGCTGCCTTTCCATGTAATCCTTACAGGATGAACTCCGCCAAAGGTGCATACGCAGTCCGCGTTCAGATTTAAACCTAGCATAGCAATTGATGTTAAAGCAATCAAACATGACAATTGTCAACAATGCCTGATGGTGCAACTTTGAGGTCTATTTTCTGAATTCACAACATAAGATGCATACTGCAACAAATTTTGGCGCGAGACATAGGCAACATAATCCTGAGTCTGGCGCGTGAAGAAAATTGCGCGGGCATCCTTGGAACTTGCGCATGAGTGAACATTGGCCCGGTGGTGACCCATTACAGAGAATTCAAGATAAATTACCATTGAATAATGCACAAAGAGTTATTATTGTAAAACAATATCTACAACAAAGCTACAAATATCTGAAAATCATACATTGCCAATAAATAGGAGAAATGTGTTTTGTTGTTCATATATATTTACAATGAAGCAAACATTTCTCAGAAATAAGTAGAAATTGATGGAATATGTGATTAAAACCCACCGGGTGAAGTACAAACCAGAGATTTGGGCTCCCTGATGAAGCAAGCACGGGACAAATGGGGACACTAGGCACGTCAGCAGGAGTATCAAGGAAAGTCGAATCAATACCTTGTAGCAATATCTCTTTACCAACCCATAATGAAAGGCCCTATCGATGAAAAATCACAGTCAAGGCACAACATCTTCTGCTTCAAGCATGGGACTCCACGGACAACCCATGTGCCTCGGAATGCCTTTCAGAGAGATTATCACTTTGTGTAAGCAAATAAACAACAAAAGGATTCGATCTTTTATGGTCGGTGCCTTTAACGAGGAATCGGGAAGTGATCCTGACGGGTTGAGTAATCTGGTAGGGGATTTTGGGTTGGTAGACCTTGTTGCGGCAAGTTGAGACTCTTCTAAACTCCTGGCAACTTACTCACAAGGATCAACGATAGTAGCCATTGTTGCTTACAAAAATGTGGATTCGAGGAGTTCAATTATCGACTTTTGTTGCACCAAAGTTTTTTTCTTCAATAGATTGGAGTTGTTAGAGACCAAAACGCAGACATCATCAATCTCTTGAAATTGCAGAGAATTGAAATAGTTCAACGCTCATCAAGTTACGGCGTATACACAACGGAAACATGAATTCCTTACTTCCAGTAATGACTTCAACCGGGCAGACTGTTTGTTGCACCTTGGTAATTGACACACGCATATGCAGAACACATTAATAAAGTCATGCTGTAGGCCATTCTGACGGCGGAAAAACGTCCCTAAGTTTTGAGACCCAATGGTCAAACCAACTTGTCCAAGCTCGTCTTCTAGCATCTCTTCTCACCAAACACCCCCGCGCATTTCGGATGGGTCTAGACCACCATCGCCAAATTCTGGCCAAGGAAAACTAGATGTTGGACACTCCGATTTTGCTATCGTCAATATACTACTAGTGTCTATCCGTCTGGGCTCAATCTTTAATTAAAGACAGATTTATCTTTAATTAAAGACAACGTTTTTCGTACGTTTGCAAGACAGGCTCCCGTAAAACTTATACTACGTGCAACTCAAAATTTGACTTTGACGATGGTGGATTGTTACCGTCAATAACGCAACAACTTCACAGCTATCAATGCTTTTGTAAACATATAATCCTCTTACTATTCATCGTGGCATGAAGTTACGTGTGTGGCAAAACATACTCGACCTGATTTTGAGTAGCAAATCCATACCTCAGATGCGGTTGAATTTTCGTCCATGCAGAGCGAACAAGAATAGATTGTCAACTTCTTGCACACCCTACAACGTCCCTGCAGAGAATATGGAAGCTCCGAACCATCTCGCGCAGTCTTCCTCCTTTTTGTAGGTGTGAGATGAGCTGCAGTTCCTGCCCTTGGATTTCCGGTGGTTCTATCGAACAGTTCTGGACTCCTGGCACTCGTATCTTGCTCTTCCAACCTTCGGCGGCGGCGATTATGCACATGGTCATATGTATTGTCAATGAGCTCCTCGGAGAGCGAGGTGTAGAATTCTTTCTGCTTTTCCTGTGTACCTGTGCACTGACTGTAAACAAGCCACGTGTCGACCACGATCATGCTGAAGATCGATAAGTTCACTCGCATCGCCCAGCTGTGTGTCCCAAGTTTTAGTTCCAATCCCAGTGTTTGCTGACGATGCCGGTTGTGTCTATCAACCATGGCACACGCATCATAGTAGATCTCAGCAGCCTTTGGCTGAGGGACTGTGAGCTCCATGCGAGTTGGTTCAGCATTCGGAGATTCATCAAGCTGTCGCCATCGCAACCGACCATATGGAGCGCCAGCATCAAGTGATGATGCAGTTGATATAAAATATCGACGTTGGCGATCCATCCAAACAAAAGCAAGGAGGGAAGGCTGTCCATCACTTCCCCTGGTGACCAGTCCCTTCCTGTCTCCGCGGTCTTGGAGCTCCACCCGTTGGAGGTATCCCATTGGATATTGTCGTGTTGCTGTCTTCACAACACCAATAAATCTCATGCCATTTCGACTTAACATCAGGGCTGCGGGTACAGATGCAAAGTACGAGTCACCACAAACAATGCGATCCGTATGAAGCCATGGCAATACAAGTTCCTTCATAACGGTCGCACCATGCAAGAGTCCTTGTTCATTGTTTCCTTCACCCGAAGCCAGTTCATGTTGGCGGTCTTCCTCATCAGCTGTCTTAACCAATTTTAAACGAATCATTATCCCGCTTCGCCCACAAGCAGCACTTTGTATCTCACATCCGTTCTCTGGTTTCCTGTCGATAGCAACATACATGGGAAGACCATGGTTGATCCAGTGGCCACCCTTTCCGTACCACCTTGATATTGACTCATCGACACAAATGGTATCGGATGGTTGGAAGGTTGCAGCTCTGTGCTCGTTGAACTTGTCCACAAAATCATCAACAAGTTTCCATCGATACTGTTCAGAGCTCATTGAATCTGGTCGTTCACTTGGCTGATCGCTCCATCGAATGCATTTCCAAAGATCGTCAAACCGCATACGAGGCATCCCCGTTTTCCCAAATGCTGGAGCAGGGATATACTTTGCTGGTGCTGTCGTTGCCCACAGACTCCTCCGACTCTGGAACTCAAACTTAGATGCAAGGATGAGCACCCCAAAGAACTTCAGCAACTCTCCAACGGTTGTCTTTTCCTTATTTGTGGCCGCGAGGCCTTTGTTCGTCAAACGAGCCATCTCTTGTAAATGATTTTGCGGAAACATCATTAGGAAATATTCGAGTCTTGACATTTGTAGCTCCTGATTTCCGCGGCCGCCGCGACCGTCACAATGAGGCACCAACACGTTCCCCGCTGCATCACGGACACGCCAATCGCGTCGTAAAACGGGTCCATTCATATCATGTTGTGTTGCAACGTCATCCTGATACCAGGATGTGTCATGAACAGTCACCGATGGAGAAAGATCATCTCGTGATTGCCCAGCAGAAGAAATTGTTCTTTCCTCCACATGCTCTACATTCTCAGCATCAACATTAGGAGGTGGGGCGGGGTTGATAACAGCTGGTGGTGGAATGCTGACGGGGTTTAAATGTTCTTGAGAACGAGGATTTTGACTTTCGTTGTCAGGCTCTAATCGTGTCCTCAAGAATCTCTGCATCTCCGCATGTGCAGGGGAACCTTCCGAACTCACAACACTCCTTGTCGTCAACTTACGTCTCTTGATGATTCCACTACCAAAGTAATAGTCAGCGACAACGTATGACGTTGTCCTTCCATTGCCACCACAATTTACCTCCTTGATCAAGTCAACCACAATTCCAGGAATCATCTTGGTCTTCGCAAGGGTGCCGTATCGTCGACTGCATTCAGCAAGCGAGGTCACATGAATGGCCTTTGCCATAACACACCCGCCGCGAACTGTTCTCTGATCAAGAACTCGTTCAGGCAAGTTTGACAACATTATCACCACTTCACTAACTGCTGTTGAAAGCAAGAAGCAAAGGTCAACAGTGATTGATCGAATGAGGTATGAAAATGGGGTGATGGTGGTGTAGCAAATTTTTTTGCTACTTTCAAGTGCGTGCTGCTCCTCAAATACTTGGAATTAAGGAACACCCCACATATGCTCCACCACGTTTTAAACTATGCTGAACACGATGGTGGCCTCACTTTCACTTGAAAGAGACACGAACATGATCTAACCGTAGGCTCAAAATCGGTTAAAAAATCAGCAATATGTCGTGGGCTGTGGTATGTATTCTACGTAATTTTCATGAGTCGTGATAGGCGCGAAAATTCGTGAAAAATTGATGCCCCTCCTCTGGGAACGTGAAAATGATCATGTTATGATAGGAGTTAAAGCAAACCCTCATGTGCCAAGGGGTTTGAAGCTATGCTGAACACGATAGTAATCATGGTTTTCGATGAATGTGGTGGGAAGTCCGTTTTCGGCATACCCTCAAATGTGTCTTTAATTAAAGATTTATCTTTAATTAAAGACAGAAGTCACATAGACACTAGTAGTGTTTCCCTCAGCTCTGTCACAGTAAAATTGACGTCAATTCCATTGTTCACAACGGTTTCACTCGTCGAGAAGAAGATCGGATCCGACTCATTCAGGAATTTCACAAATCCATACAAGCTGCTGATAGAGCCCAGGCAAAACTTGCAATGCATTCAAAAGCGGAGGAGGATCTTAAACAACTATTTGACGAATTGAAGTATGCTGACAGCACACAAGGCTCTCCTCACCAAAGGGTTATCAGGGTCATGATTCTTCCCAGTCACCCATCCATGGATGCAAACACATATACCAGCACATGGACACAGATTGATGTCCTACCCGAAGTTCTTAAATTACTACAAGAATGGAATTCGCGCCCGTGCTGGTCAAGCACAGGGCACTCCATTCAATGTCTCACCACCGTCCAACCAGCACCTTAGATTTCGTGGCGATGGCATTGCTTGCCAATATATAACCACCGGTGACTATGACAGTACCTCGGATCTCGACAAATATGCCCATCTCCTGATAGAACATATCCAACAAGTTATAGATCTTCAAATCAATCCATCACAACCCAGCATCACTGAACAGGCGTTTCAAGACAAATTAAACATATGATCTGAATCAACAACAACGTCCGCTTCAGGGTTACACCTGGGTCATTTTAAGGCTGTGATCGCACGTCATTCCACCTAGAATGTCCCAGCACACAAAGGGCTTACAGAACAGTTCGAAGAAAATGGGGATCATGACATCAACTTGAAAGAACAGGAGCTACTTACATTTCATCTGGCCCAGATCAATGATGCTTTGGAGGAGAGAGGATTGTACTCATTCAAACAATGCTGGCATACGATTGCCAATACAATTTCGTTTAAGGATGTGCGACTTTATCAAACCCAATTGATCCATGGAACCGGACAATAGTGCCAATCAGCCAGCAATTTGGTGTTTTCTCTCTCGCTCCCTCTTGATTCTTGTTATGACAAGAAAGTTTCACTCAGCAAAGTATGCAGACTCCAATGGAATGGCAACTGCTGAATTGGAAATGATTGGCTTTGTTGATGACAGCAACGGCCAGACAAATTTGACTGGCTGATGTGGATGGTTTTCCAGAAGCAGTTCATAGATTGCTTGTTACCAGGCATCTGAAATCTGAAATCTGTATGAAGACTCATGAACAGCAGGCCAATTCAATAGTGGCATTTGGAGGGAAAAACCACTATTAGCTACTGCTAAGCTTTTTGGTGGCGACAGCACTATTAACGATCTTTACCATAGAAAGTATACTTCCTTGCATGATGTGCGCGAGTGCATATCACCACAAAATCCACGACAACCACGACACCAAATAAGCAAGCAAACTATGGTTGTAAATTGAAGCCATGGCATTGTTTGTGGTTTAGCTTTATGTTGTTTGAGCAAGGCAGATGCAAGCACAAAGGCAACAAAAATAGCTTTGGTTTGGTATCAAGTGCTTACATTTTGGCCAAATTGAAATCAATTTATACCTACTATTCAATGAACAACCACAACCAGCAATGCCCTTGGATCACATTCCTTCAGCCAGTGAATCAAGGCCACCGTGTTTTTTGAACAATTGCATCACTGACATTAAATTGGCAAAATGTGTGTCCATCTGAGCACAAGAAGACATTCTCTGGAGCCTTTGCTACAGTGTGTTCCAAGGAACATCAACATTGGAGAGTGACTTCTCTGTTGTCAACAAGTGAGAGAAGTACATGTTAAGCTGCATGGTCACACAGCCTTTTCTTTGCAAGTTGCTCCGTATTCCAAGCTGTTAACAATAAACTCCACTCCATGTCCTCCCGTTAGTGCATTGTTGTATCGCAAGGGTTTTATAATTCACAACTCCAGCAGCACTCTATGAAAAGTGCTGGTAGTAATCCAGCAGTACTGCAGCTATTGGCAGTGACTACTATTAGCCACCATTTAATAGTGTAAAAAGAGTGGCGTTTGCCTCTACTACTAGAGTCGTATTAAAGATTAAAGTGGCCTGCTCATGAACTAATGAATCATGCTGAATGAATCCTGTCATGAGTGCGGGATATTCGGACAAGCATACAAGGCGCGTGTCCCACGATGACGTGGAGGACTGCTGACGCGCACGCACGGATAACCTGTTGGTCCATATGGTGGGACCGGTTTTGGAACTAGATTCTAGATCTGCTCACTCTTTTTATAATTGATCAAGTTGCATGCCGCTTCTTGTCGATTGTTATATTTTAAGGGTCAATCTCCGGCAATGGCGGATTTGCCGCACTTGCGGGAGATTTCACTGAGTTTATCAGACCCACATGCTTTGCAGATGAGCTGCATTGGTGAGTGATGCGAGGACTTGATCAATCCGAGCATGATTGCTGATTCTGTGCAAATGCGACCATTGTTGTGTTGGTCACACAACTTGGGCGCGCGGCGGCAATTGACGATGATGGTGACGACACCATAGGCGCTATGGTTCAAACCAGAAGCGCAGGAGGCCAGAATCCCCATGGTGGGGATGTGCTTGTCAATGTTGACAGGAAAGCACAAGGACCAACTTCATCAAGGCAAAATTCCGTGGAAAAGTTTCCTAAAATTAGTCATGCATGATGTGGCGCGTCATGGGTACGCGATGCCCTAAGTACAATTGCTTTATTGAGCCTACTTAGGTGGTCAGGTTTGGTATTGTCCCTACGGGACTAGTGTATACCGGACACATTAGCAAAGTGTGCTATTTTACTATGCTCTTTGGCTCATTTTGATATATGTACGATGGCCGTACACGTATGGACAATGCCCACTGACGTGTGTGCAAAGGGTGCACGTATGAACGTGAGAACCGTACGAGCACAACGATGGTCGTTGTGAGCTCGTTTGGTTTTACTTAGCGCGGTACACGAGTGACGAATGTCACAGAATCCGCCACGTATGTACCGGACGTTCGTGTTACTTCAACATGTACACGTTCGCACTCACACAGACAGGTCAATTTCACAATTGATCCGGAAGTCGCCTAAGTGTGACCAAAATGTGCGGATGATGTACGACGACGTGTGACCATACGCACGATTGGTCTGAAGATTCCTTAAGTAAGCGGTCGTGTGAAAACGAGATTCTTCGCGCTGACGTACTCGAACCACGATTGGTCTGTGTGTCATCTAAGTCGAAAATTGAATGACGATCGTGTGCCAGCGAGAGCACGTTGAGGTTGAAGTATTACTTAGGCGGTTTGGCCTCGGCATTCACGGATAAAATTTTGGAAGGGTGGAACGAACGATTGGTAACGCGATTGTGCGTACAAAACATACCGAGTTTCACGGCAAGACTGATGAATGGTAGTGCGTTTCCGCGTAAGGAACATACCGAGTTCCACGTACCTTGCCAAGAGTGCATTTTGGGCATGGAGTTCACAATTTTGCACGGGATGCCGCATTTTTTCCACACACCTGGTAACTATCAACAATTCCTCCTCTCACCAGCATGGTGTATCCCCATTCCCTGTTTGTTTTACTCCTTGCTTGGGCTTCAATGTTCTAATGTGTGGACTGTTTGAGGTGCTGGGTACTTATACCATATACAACCTACTAACTAGCCTGTCTCTCCTCGATTTTGACTATAGGACCATGGTTTCTACCGGGTGGAGGCCCAAGGTGGCTGATGTTGATGTCAACAATCATCCTGTCCCCGGTTGTTTGTCCCCATGTGCTGATTGGTGCAGCATTCTGAGATGTTCTCATGACTTGCTTGGCCAAGAAGATGGGATGGAACAAAGGAACCACCAATGCTACACTCAATGCTGAGCTGGCTGAAGTGGATGGAACCGTGTACCCGTTGTCCTGATTAACAAATGTGTGTTGTTGCAGGGACTCCAAAGGAACATGTTCACCCATTGCAACAGTGAAGTATCTGTAATGACATGGCAACTCGTTTGGTTGATGATGGCCTTGCTGTTGCGCCCATGTTGGACTACCAAGATGTTCTTGCATGTCTGACAGGCATGTGCTAGACAGATGCTCATTTCTGTTGTGGAGGAACCTGGCTGGTTGGCCATTTGCTTAGTTCCCCAATGGAATGTACAATGGATGTGCAGGTCTCCAGTGCCTTTGGCTTGGGGCGGCTTATTTTGCAACTGCTACCAGAGACTTAGAAGTATGCAATGACTGCTGCTGCCCAGTATGCAATGATTGTTACTGAGGTCTTGTTCAGGGTAAGGATGATACACTTTTGGTCAGTCAAGAATGGATTCAGGATGGTACCAACAGGAGCATAATGTGTTGCATTTCCTGGAGGAGCCAGAAATGGCATAGTTGAAGAAGTGACTGGTTCCCTTGCAGACTTCAATGAGCTACTGTGTGGTGCAATCAAGGCTCTAGCTGTTGCTTGTGAGATTGCCAAGGCTGGCAGACACGTACAAGAATGGTAGTCCAAGCATGTGAATAGGAGACTGAAGTGAGGGTGAAGGCAGCCAGAAGGGAGTGAGCAACTCTGGAAATTCTCCACCAAGGCATACAACACTTTGAAGCCTTATGCAAGGCCCATGCCAAACAGGCCTGTGATGAAAAAAGAAGGATGTGAAAGGCAAGTCCAATGCAAGTAACAATGCTGCTGCAACTGCAGATTCTCAGGAGGATGAACCTTTGAGGAGGACTAAGCGCCAAAACTGTGACTTCCAATGCTGGAAGAAGCTTTGCCACTGATTGGCAGAGTAGAACCGTATGATCTGCAGGCAGGGCCATGTTCTACTGATCACTGTCTTTTTTGAGTGAACTTGACTCTCACACAGGCAAACGTGTTGCAAGCAATGCTCTGTTTGTCTCTGACAAAGGATGTCAGAACACTGTGCACCTTTCATGGTGAACATTATCCCATACAGGAGAATTCCATCTGCGCGAATATGTGGACTTACCCTGAGAATGGACAAACAGTACATCCTCAATGTCATGAGGCTCTGTACTATGGGGACTGAGTTATGTGACTCTGCTGACCCCCAACTCAATTGTGCAAATGATGTCACTAGTCATGGATGTACCTGACCAGTTTGATGCCAAGTTCTTGCATTATCTTATCCAACCGCAATGTTGCGTATTCCATATCCTTGAATGGCACTTTGTCACTATGCGTGAGTTGTTAGCTCTTGTTGCATTGATCTCACAGATGTTCTGTGATTCCTACTTTGATCGATTTGCCAAAAAGGAGGAGATTTGTATTTCCAGCATGTGTGTTGCTGAAATGTTGTTGGCAACTGATCATATGCGGAATGCACCAAGGTTGGTTTCTGCGGTTGAATTGCTGTGTTTGATGTGTGATTACACCGGTCAGGAGGATGGCTCTCTAGGGGACCGTTTTGTGGGCGCATTTTTGCAGTTAATGATGTCGCTGGAGATGGCTTGTCTGGGCATAGAGGCAAAGTTGTCTACTTGTTGCCGGATGTTAAGAGCCAAAAGTTATTTGTTCTATCGGTGAGCAAGGAGCAATCTATACTAACACCAGGTGTTCCGTCAGGACAGTGGGGAGTTGGCCTGCTGTTGAGAAATTGTTGCAAGTGGCAACTCAGACTGACGTATTGGGCAAAGGAAGTGCATCAGAAATGTGGTCAGGTTGTTTACTGGTTTCCATGGCTGTTGGAACTCCGATTGATTCTGAATGTGTTACCTGTCTGGGGACATGGCATTGGCGCAGGCGCCTATGAGCGGTCAGGATGCGCCCATCTCAACCTGTGTTTGCATTGATGTCATTACCTAATGAACGGGTATCCCTTGGGCAGTTGCAGCTGACAATGCGCTGGAAGATGGGTCATGGGCAGCTTGGAAAGTCAGTTGGCAGTTCTCCTGAACAGCTGATGGTGCCCAACAGTCTTCAACCAAACCATGCAAAGTCTTTAAGCTGGAATCTTGAGAACTGATGCTCCATGGCACTGAAACAATTTGGTGCAGGGCAGAAAACAAAGTGATGGCGCCAAGAAACCTGATGGTATCGGGAACGCAACAACTCCAATGAAGTCATTGATGGGGACAAGCTGGGCCCAAGTGGGATTTAATCCAGGATGTCTGATTCAATTGTTTGGTCAGTGGATTGGATGGAGTTGCTGAAGTTTTGGCATTCCTTCTGTACCCCGGTGACTATAACTGGTGAAGATGTTGTTTGAAAGTTTTTTTGGAATGGGTGTGAAGATGATCTTGCCAACCCAATTGCCAAGCTTTGCTCAATAGATTGGAGGACAAAGATATTTGCTCCAAAGGTGGGAATGCCTCAAAGCTGAGGACATGGACCCGTATTGAAAGGACTCCATGCTGAGGATCCTATTGAGTTCTTCAATGGTGAAGACGGAAGTTGTTTGGAGGCTGGGGACATGGATGACTCAAGGAGGAGACTGATGGCCACACCCTAGAGTCCAACAATCACAATGAATTCAACAGGCGCTGTTGCCCAAGGCTGAGAGGCTATGAAAGCACATGCCATAGGGTGAAGCGTGGCTATGTTGGTCAAGCAATTGACAAGTAATCATTGTGCTATGTCTTAGTATGCTATCTGGTGACTATGTGTCCCAGGTGGATTGACAGGTGCGGTTTCTATTTATACGTCTAACGGAGGAATGAGGCTGCTCTGTGTTGTTGTGGGTGATGGTTGACCAATGGCAGACTGAGCATAAGCCGTCAAAGAGTGATGGGCATACTTATGTCAGGGAGACCAGGCCGCCTATCAATACAATGCAAGGTTGGGAACTGAAAGTCAAATGCTGTGATGAGCCAACGATTGCGGTCGTCCCATAAATTGATGGAATTGAAGAGTTAGGTCTGGTCTAAGTTGCGGAGTTCGATGTTGCCAACAGGGTTGTGGAAATGAGTCTATAATTCCTTGGTGGTTACAAGGTCTTGCGCATGGAGGATCAGATTCTGTTAATGGTCAAGGCCAGACATTGGGCATGGAGCTGCATGTTTGGAATTGTGCTAGAAGGTCTTTGACACATGCTCCTTAAGTTCAATGAATGGGGACCAATCTTGAGGACAGGCAATCGAGCTGGAGATGAAGTGCATCCAATCAGCGTTCGAATTAATTGACAATGGTGTCATGCTGAAGTTCCACAAGTATGTTGGCTGTCATATGATCTTTGATGTCGAGATGATCTTGACAAGAACGGCAAGTCTGGTTGCCAAAGGGCACCAGATCGATTGTGTCGCGTGGCTGTAAAAGGATTGCATCCACGTTGGCGACACTGAATGAAGTCTTCAATGTTGAAGATAAGTTTGAATGTCCTGTCTACTGATGTGCAAGGGACATGACTGGATGCTCCAATGCTGGAGGAGATATACGCAGCTGCAAGGCATGAGCTGGGTGCGGCAAAGTTAGTTGTTGGGTGCTACTGCTTGTTCGTGTTCCATTTGGTTTGAAGTCGAATGTTGTCCGAAGTTGGGACCACAGCCACAGTATGTGGGGAAGTCTTTATATGTAATGAAGATCCTGACATGTGGATGAGACCAAGGGTTAAGCTGAATGGGGACGTGCTGAAAGTATTTCCTACGCTGTGTGAATGGTGCTCATTGCATCCCACATAGTGAGTCACAAGTTGTGATGGACTATCTTCCCGCAAAGCCTACCTTGAGGAACGGATGTGTAAAGCAAACTTGATTCTTATGTGAAAACCAAAGTCAAGAAATCGATCAATGGAACAGGCAAACGAACTAAGTAAAGATGGTAATGATGTTTGGCCTTGGTGCAACTGAAATTGAACGTGAACTTGAGGAGATTGGTGAACATCTGAGCGCAAGAGTGTTGATCATAATGAGAGATGGTTATGTAATGAGATTGATACCACCCAGAGTTGGATTGCCAAGTGTGTGATCTGTTCCAGGTTGAATCAGCGTATTGCATTGGACTTGTGAATTTGGTTGGATCGGTATCTCTGTGGACGTTGCAATGTTGTTGCGTTTCCTCGCTGCACTGAGGAGGGGACATCATGACCGTGCTTTCCATGTCTTTGAAGACCTGAAATGGTACAATCAGTTGAGCGTGGCCTTCGACGAGGCGGAGCTAAGCTTGACATGCTTCTGGTTATATGACTGGATGGAGTATTGCTCTGTTATCAGCAATGCTGCTGTGTAACCAGACGTAACTACCTGATGTCAGGAGTGCTTGATTTTGATGATTTGCCATGTCAACACAAACCAAGCAGGTTGGTGTGATACATGGTTGAATCAAACGAAGATCTGATTTACGAATTAGATTTGAATTTGTGGCTGCAAAGGTTGCAGTGACCCTGGTTGTGAAGTAAACGACTGAAGGCGGTGACATACATTATCGACAAATGTACGTTAGCGGTTGGTTTTGTGTGGATTGCTGAGGAAGACTGAGGCAACAACTTAGAGCAGATGAACTGACTAAGTGTCTTCCGGGGACCGCGACTAAGAGAGTTGTGCTCTCATGTGTGCCATGGTGAAGTGTCCAAAACGGACATGATGCAAGTGGAAGTACATAATGATTATGGAACCACTTATCCCCTAGGTGGATGTACGCAAGGCGCGGAACCACCGTCATGTGGATGTATGCAATGGTGCAGAACCACAGATTGAACTGATGGGTGGACGTACATGTGATGACACGTGGAACCACCAAGAATAGCTGATGATGGCCGGCTTCTGCATGGCGGATTTAAGAGTCGAACTAGTTGTCTGTGACGCCTAGTGCGAGGGGACTGAATGAATCCTGTCATGAGTGCGGGATATTCGGACAAGCATACAAGGCGCGTGTCCCACGATGACGTGGAGGACTGCTGACGCGCACGCACGGATAACCTGTTGGTCCATATGGTGGGACCGGTTTTGGAACTAGATTCTAGATCTGCTCACTCTTTTTATAATTGATCAAGTTGCATGCCGCTTCTTGTCGGTTGTTATATTTTAAGGGTCAATCTCCGGCAATGGCGGATTTGCCGCACTTGCGGGAGATTTCACTGAATGCTGCCCATGCAATCATGAGAGTTACGAGTTTTATGAGGGAGGATTGCTTCCATTTTTTTCATACACTCTTCGGAACTGGGAATAAGGACAGGTACTATACTGGAGTACCAATACCAGGACTCGACGGGGGTACCGATACAGTAGGGGCGCGTCGGATCGCGGATTTCGCTCACTACTGGTACTAGTACCAGGTACCATGGTTCATACCGTTCCTCTACTCCATGGAGTAGAGGCAATTCTGTTGTCGCGACGTCAGGAACTTTCTAAAAGCTGCATGAAGCACATCTGAATGCACGATGATGCTATAGCACCTGACCCTAGACGACCAATGATTCAGCTGTATACTCATACAACAAAACTCAAATTTTCAGTCCTCAGACTAGCAAGATTGGCGATTGTTGTGCTGTGATCGGTGTCTGCCTGCTTCAAGGTACCTTGATCACCCATGAAGGTGCAATACCTCCTGCCGAGCATCCGCTTGTTGACTTGTTGATTCCTGATGCACCAGTTACGGTGCAAAACCACCGCTCTTGGTGGTGCATGTTGGTCCCCCAAAGACAGGAACGACGTCCCTGCAGCACATGATAAGCATGTATGAACCGCACCTTTTGGAAGACAACTATTATTATTCAAGCAACTCATCACTTATCGACTCATTCAACATATGCACACGACGCATAGTATCAAACCCCAATGCGACGCATGAATGCTGGACCAACATTTTAACGTCACGGAGGGTCACAGAAATGCCGGCCAACTTGATTCTATCCATGAAGTCATTGCACAGCGTGCAAAACAAGGACCATTTGACCTGGTTCGCAGTCTCATCGACCCGTGGATGCCGAACGTTTTGGTGGTTGTCGGCTATCGCCATTGCATGCTTTTACAGCACGCACTATGAATTGCAAAAGAACCAGCGGTGGCCTTCAGCTCGCGAACGCGGCAAGTATGTCCAACCGTTTGTCAAGTTTGGCAAGAAAATCATGGACGAGACCTCGTTGGGCCAATGCTCACACCCGCTACCGCGATCGCTCTATTTCGTGCAGCTCAGTACAACGTATCAGTCTTGGACATTGAGACGAAGGAACAAATTACTGAATTCTTTTGCCATGTGCTGCCAAATGCCAACGACACATGCCATCACCATCTATCCCTGCCTCCTACGGCACCGACCCTCAATACGAAGGATGTTGGAAGGCTCAACTATGATTCCCTCGCAATCCTTGCCTTTGAACGAAGAATGTTGAAGAAATCTCAAACGCGTGCTTATCTTAGGGCTCGAGTTAAGAAATTCAATGAGGAAATCTTGCATCACGGGCCGGATGATTTCGAGTTGGATTGCTTGGATTCAGGCCAAGAGGAACTGTTTCTGCAGAATCAATTTCTCATGCGCGAGCATGGATTTTGAATTTGGAAGATGCTATTCGCTCCGACTTTGCAAAGGCCAAGGAAGGCAAAAATTTTGCTCCATCAATGCTACGATTGTCTTCCGCCAACAAATCTGGCAGGATTTTTTCGTGGCGCCCGCAAGTGGTAGGGATGCAATAAGGATGACGCTACTGCGTCCTTGGGTAGCGATAACACCTGACATGGCAGCAGAAATGCCTTCGGTGCAAGCCGTCACATGACAACAATGCACAACATGGTCAACTTCGTTGCAACAATCGACTATAATGGACCAGCGTTACAGCACATGAGGGTCGCATCAGGATTTAACTTTCTCACGAAAACAGGGCTTACAACTTGCTGGGTTGCGGTCTCTCAGATTTTGAATGAGTCGACAGAGTCACGGGATTGGCATTGTAAGGCCTATACAAATATCTGCCGGAACTGATTAACATTCCGAGTGCAAGGAAAGCAATAGCACATAATTCGTTAGGATCTAGACATTTGTTAACCATAGTGCTTGTCGCGAAGCCTAGATTACAACCTAGTTGTTGGATAATGTATAACTCCTATTCGAATCCGGAGTCCAAATGTTTGAACTTGAGAGAATTACTACATTGTGCATCATAATTGAGTTTACTCGTCGTCTTCCTCCTCCTCTTCCTCATCGTCGCCTTCTTCCTCCGCGTCTTCCTCTTCTTCTTCTTCTTCTTCCTCCTCCTCCTCCACTACGAACTTCGACCAATCCACTGTCTGGTATGTCTTTCCATAATTGATCGAATTCCAGACGGAGTCGGTAACAAAACCAGTGACCGATTCTGCAACCAATACTCCCATTATGATCCACGTCGCGTAGGCTGCATTGGACTTTCCGAAGCTGCCCAACACCAATTGATTGGAACAAGTACAAAGAGATTAGAAAAAGTGAGTTGAAATCCATCCTCACGCGTAGATATCCGTACGAATTGAACGGCATGAAAGTTTGACTCACGTATTATACCATTTTTGCAGAAGAGAATTAGGAACAACAACCTTGCCAGGGGCTGTCGATGCAAAGCGAACAGATTGTACTGTTGTTCGGCGGAATTGATGGCGAACGGCGGCGCTCAACATGGTCAAAATCTACTTGGTCGACTGGGAGTTAGGATTTTGGTGACGTTGTTGTGCATTGTGCAGCTTCAGTCGCCATAGTATGTTCTTGTCTGTGAGATTAACTGGTTTTCGACTGATTTATATTTTTCAACGTCTGATCCCTGCTGAACACGACGGTAGAAATGGTTGAACCGTGCTCGAGGCCTCCGTACCAGTAACCATCGGCAGGCGGCAGGAAACGCAAGCACCTCGTGCTACTCCGCGAGACCGCGAGTACTAGTAGCGGTAGGAGTAATGAGTACATATACCAACGACGCAACAAATACCTACCAGGTACCGCTACTTTGGCATGCTAATTCAACATTACGACCTTTACTAACTACCTTTATTCTCCGAGCCATTCTACCAATTGATGCAACCATTGTGATATGCGAAGCTCGTAATAATCATGGTTGTTTTGCTTGACAAGATGTTATCAGGACGTGTAGTTACTCTTGTGATCACTTTTTTGAACTACAACTCAAAGAAATCCAACATGGAAGGAGCGCAAACCGAAATGGGTTCCAGAAAGAAGGAGGTTGGTGAACCATAAAATGACGATGGGCAAGAGCTTTCGACTTATCAGGTTGCGACCCATCTACTTTTGTCAGATAGATGTTGACATCCAACTCAATCGAGTCGCCCTCGACAACCCACTCTTCGATGGAGTAACTCCTCCCTCGTATCTTCTGAGTAACATACGCCGGCCCTCGCAAGTCTGGTCCAAAGAAAGATCGTGGCTCGAATTTGCGATCGAGAACAATGGGCAAGTGCACGAGTATATGATGGTGTTCCGAAGTGAATAGCATGTGAATGGCAGGTGCGCCATACGGCATGAAATCCCATCCTGCAGGACCTAAACCACCCATGATCCCTGTCGAACCAGGAGCCAACGTCGTGAATGACGTCCCATCCAGAATGGCTCGGCACACATCGTCCCTCTTCGATATCGACGAGTAGCGCCCATTTGGTTTGGCTTGCCATACTTCAATTTGAACTCCTTCGGTTTCGACGATGGGCACACAGCAGCATTGTTTCTTCTTCGTCTCTGTGGTTGATGAACACTCGTAGAGTTGAAGGTTTACAGTAACTTTCGGAGCCTTGCGCTTCGACTTTCTCCCAAACGGCCATGTGGATGCTTTGTAGGTAGATTTCAGATTGGCATCACAGACACTGGTCTTGACGGCTGCTCCGGGTACATACGCCTGTGCAGAACCGCCGCGTTGATATAAAGAGTTGGATGTGCTGCAACGCGATGGAACTCCGCAAACAGGAGGATGTTGCTGACAAACTCGGCCTTCTTCGCAAATCGATTCCGCTATGCCAGGCGAGATTAGAACACTGATGAAAGTCACGAAAAGGAGAGATCGACGATTCATGATTGAACTACAAAGGACTCGAGAAGGAAAGGATGATGAGTAAGCGGGAAGGTGCGATTGGTTTTGGCAACAATGTCGTCATCGTCGATTGACAGAACAATGCTTCTCTCGTGGTGTTGCCTTCATACAGTACAGGTACAACGTAGTACTGGAGTACATCTGGCACAGTACGACAAAAAATGACGAAAAGTATAGAACGTACCGGTATGCTGGTACCAGGTACTGTATGTGTTTTGCTGTTGGTCGTGGTGATTACTGCTAGTAGTAGGTGCTAGTAGAGGTATGTCATAGGTATGAACATACAGGTATGATATAGTGTAGATAGTAGATAGTACTGTACATACAGGAGAAAGCACAAATCTCAACTCCCCAATCCCCAGAGCCCAGAAACGTAAATGTACAAGTATTGTGATCAAGTTCCAGGCGTTTGTATCATACCTGGTATTCTACACTTTTTGTGTTCCAAGTTCCAAGCGAAAAAAAGGAGAACTCGGAAATATACTTTTATCTCGTATCCTGAAAATAATTCACCGATTACGACATTTTCGATAGAAATCCAACTACCACCGGTAGGTGGCTCAAACCGAGTGGCAATACGGAGGGAATGCTGGGAAGATCTTGTTGGTCGACGGAAACAGACCATATCCGAGCCGAACCATCAACCGAATCATCACAATATTGTTCCCTACCTCCTCCGACGCCATCACGATGACAGCAACAGCATCGAAGGTCACATGCCTCCTCACCGTGAGCCTATTTTGTGCTTGCGTGGCTTTCACACCATTAATGCACTCTCGGCGAATAGCAGGAAGCACAAAGACATTCGTTGGCGACGACCCATTCGATGGATGGGACGACACTCGCAAAGCCAATTTTTTTGAGATGACACTTCGAGATTTGCAAATCGAAGGCGTTCCACTTTTGGGGTGCGATGCCGATCAAGTGCACACTCTGCAGGCCGCCTTATGGACGACTATGGCAGAACTCGTTGATCAAGATGAAGCCGGGAAAGCGTGTCTTATTTTGGAACAGATTCCAATTCCTGCGTTGCAAGCGTTCGTCGACGACTTCTTGATTCTCAGGAACCAATTTGATCAAATGAAGAATCTTCCCGAACTTAATCGATTGACAGCATCACTGGTAGGCAAAGGTCTCGGTCCAGCGATTCTTCTGGAAGCGACAGCCAAAACAGAGGAAACCCCGACACCCAAATTTTCTCAAGATGATGAATACAAGTGTTCGGCGGCCATGAAGATGTTCATGAACCGAGTTATTATTGGCGATGCTAACGATCCCGCATCAATTGGTTTGGGTGATGAAGGAAGCGCCAATCCAATCATCTATCGTTCGTCATTCTCTACCAATGTTTGCGCGGCTCTCGCAACGTTTTGGAATTGCATCTGTGAAATGCAACTTTCTTCGGATGCTGGGACCATTTGCCTCATGATGCCATCGATTGCAACCGCCTCCCACGATCGCTTTACAGCTGTCGCTCAACTTCTGAGTCGGTCGCTATGTCTTTATCAAGGAGATGCAGTCTTTCATTGGTGCACATTCATCCAGAGTACGATCGGTCCAAAATTGAACCATTGGACAAACCTGCCTTTGGTCACTTGCCACCCCTCGGTTGGTTACGACCCATGTTGAAAGCGAATGGCGATTTTTTTGACCTCAACGATGACGCTCTCATGAGTACGAATTATCAACGTCGGTCTCCCGTGACGGCCGTCAACATCGTTCGAAACTCGTTGCTAGCCGACCCCAAGATTGTCACGATAGAGTTAGAGTCCGGCATGATGACCCAAGCGAGTGGGTTGGAGGTCTACTGTCCCAATGCATTGGCACTGGCTGATACTGAAGAGAGTGTTTTGAAAGAGGCGCATCAAGCTGAAATAGCTATCCTGTCATAGGCGATGGAAACTACTGCACTTCGCAGACTACAGATGCATCGCTATTATTTCATACGAATTTTTCCTGCCTTCAGGCTCTTCATATCCTGTCGCTGACCGCGCCCTCGATTCCTGTTATTTTCGTCTCGATTGTTTGGCCTGGGAACTCCGCCATTTCCTTTGGGCACGTATCCATAGGGTGAGACAATCGGATTTGGATAGTCTGCGCCTAGGCGAACACCGTATTCCATCTGCTGGAATTGTGTCATTTTCCATGGCTCGTGAATCAGGTCTGTAGGCACATTCTTGAGTTCTGGTATCCACAGACGAACGTAGTCACCATTCTGGTCGTAGTCTTTGCTCTGTTTAATAATGTTGAATTTGTTCAATCTCCCGCCTGTCATGGCTGCTCCGCTACACCAATTTCCCCAATTTGAATGAACGTCATAATCGAGTAAGACAGTTTCAAAATAATCAGCACCATGTCTCCAATCAGTATTCATATCATGCGCCAAGAAAGAGCAGACATTTTGGCGTCCACGATTGCTCATAAAGCCAGTTTCGGCGAGCTCACGCATGTTGGCGTCCACAAGAGGGAATCCTGTGCGTCCTTCCTTCCAGGCAGCAACATGGCGTGGGTCATACCCCCCAGCGCTTGTCTGAGTCAATTGTACCACCCGCGAAGAAAATCTTGTTCCTGTGTTTGAGAGCAAAGAATTTGAAATAATCCCTCCACAGAAGTTCAAAAACTACCCAGTACGTGCTCTTGTTTTCGACTCGTTCTTCTTCGTACTTTTTACACTCCCGAGCAACATGACGAGGGGACAAACATCCATGAGCGAGCCAAGGAGCGAATTTCGTCGAGTAGTCTCCACCGATCATGCCATTCCGAGTATCGAAGTAGATTTTAAGTAAATCTTTGTCCCATAAGTAGTTTTGAACACGAGCGAGGGCTGCAGATTCACCACCTTTGAAGTCCAAGACACTTCGTGCGTCAACCTTCTCAGAGAATTTGACTTGGTCGTCTGTGTACCCGAGCTCTTGCAATGTGGGCATGTATGTCCACGAACATTTTGTCATCCCATCGATCTCGATATTGGCAATAGCCAAATCACCTTTGTTGGGAACTGGGAGCGGTAGGCCAATCTTGCAAGTCTTTTCCACCTTGTTTCGAAATGGAGTAAAGGTGTCTGGGATGCCGTGGGGCCCATCTTTGAAGGGGAGGTCTTCCAGGTTGTACATGGTCGATCCCCATATGGTTTCGAGAGAACCTTTCGGGTGGTGTAACGACAACGCTGCTCTAATAGCTTTGTCAACCGACAATTCTTCCGAGCAAACTTCTTCTTGGCAAATCACGCGGGGTGTGAGTTCCTTCCTTCCATCCACCTTTGTCATGATGTTCAATAAAACATCTTCTGGTTTGCCGTGCGCGACAATCAGCCCGGATCCTCGTTGCTCAAGCTGCTGCCGTAAATCGATAACACTTTCAAGGATAAACATGGCGCGCTTCGGCCCACACTTGAGACTTCCAAAGGAGGATCGAGCATCATCTCCAAAAATTCGCGAGTCGAAACAAAAGATGGGCACAATTCCAGATTTTCCATCCTGCTTCGCCATGGCACAAGTCTTGGATAACGCTGGATTGTCGTGAAGACGAAGATCCATCAAACGGAACCATTGAAAGTAGATATTCTTCCCACCCGCTGAGTTTGTCGATATGCTGTAAACTGGCTTGGCCGCGTTCGAGAGGCCTTGACTCATTCTTGCCATCATGGACAGAAGTGCCAACCGAAACAAATGAGTGAAATGCATATCTTGTATTGATAACGTCGTCTAATCTCTAATCCATCAGAGGGGATGTGATATTTTTGAGTCAGTATTCCTGGAGTACGTACATAGACAAGAGTCAGCAGATCAGCAGTACCTATCATGGTTGACGTCAGATTGTGAGACATCTCAACACTTTTTTTGTATGAAAGGACGGATTGGATTGTCTCCCCCAACTCCCAAACGATGCGCGCAAGCCGGACCTATGCATACTGTCACAGGTCAGAATGAAGCACAGTATGCAGTACAAGTGCTCGCATGCAGTATGAAGGGTGTTGCCAGGTACTGTAGAATCTTGTACAGTACTCCCAGTAGCAGTTTTTAGCACATGGGATTTGGCTTCGTGATGTCGAACGGCCTCTCAGTACTTTGGTATACAACACTAGACTGCTACTGTACCTTGCTTGCAATTGACCAACTGCGTTCGACATGCTTAACAGGTTTGTTGTCAAAGCCAATCAACGAGTAAGACAGCCATGAAGCGAGACAGATGGGAATCATCCTCTGAAGATGAAGAGGAGCCGGCTTCTAGGGCCTCCCAAGACGCCCCTGAATCAGAAATGAGGAAAAAGGACGATGATATGCACGTTCGTTTTAAAACTCACAATCCACTTCTAACCGGGTGTCGGTCCGTTTACGATAGCTACGAACGGTTGGATCGAATATCAGAAGGAGCATACGGTGTCGTTTGGAGGGCAAAGGATTTGGCCACAAACGAAGTTGTGGCGCTTAAGCAAATTAAATTCGACGCGGATATGACCAAGGAAGGCTTTCCAGTTTCGGCGCTGCGAGAGATTAGCGTCCTGCTTGCTTTGAGTCATGAGTGTGTTGTGACAGTCCGAGAGATGGTGGTTGGCTCGGCCTTAGACAAAGTATTCATGGTCATGGAGCTAATGGAAATGGATCTTAAGGATGCTATTGAAAAGATGGGCAATGATCCGTTTTCCCAGGGCGAACTCAAGGGGATGATCTTTCAAGTTCTTTTGGGTATGCAGCATATCCACAACAAATGGCTACTTCATCGGGATATGAAGACAAGCAATATTCTCGTTCATAAATCTGGTCGAATTGCTTTGGCAGACTTTGGTCTCGCCAGAAAGTATCAGCATCCACTCAAGCCGTTGACACAAATGGTGATCACGCTTTGGTACAGGCCACCCGAGTTGCTCTTCGGCGAAACAGTATATGGTCCCGCAGTCGATATATGGAGTGTGGGTTGCATCCTTGGAGAGCTCATAACTAAGGATGCAATCATGCAAGGACAAGGGGAGCTCGACCAAATTGACAAAATCTTCAAACTTGTCGGAACTCCCAACAAAAGCAACTGGGCCGATTTCGACAACCTTCCAAATGCGGGCATTTTACGCTGGAAGTCGCTAAGCGACGAATCTGAACTAGCTCGAAAATTTCCCGTAAACTCACCAGTGGGAGGGCAAACATTTCTAGACGCCAACGGGTTTGATTTGCTGACAAAGCTACTCACACTTGATCCTAAGAAACGCATCTCTGCAAACGACGCTGTGCAACATAAGTATTTTATCGAAGGCGTGTCGAAGACAACTCCTAGCTTTAATTTTGATCACAGATGACAGTTGCTACTCTAGCCGCGATGATGCCTTGCATTCGGTGCTTTACTTGGCTGCCCGCTACGGCGGT
The DNA here is from genome assembly GCA_022925895.1 of Fragilaria crotonensis. NCBI lineage: Eukaryota > Bacillariophyta > Fragilariophyceae > Fragilariales > Fragilariaceae > Fragilaria > Fragilaria crotonensis. Next base: position 87,738 of record JAKSYS010000098.1, read on the forward strand.
CCACATTCCGAAACCGAGGATGGTTGGGCACTCCCTTGACCACGCGGGTGGCAAGTTGTCGACAGAAGGTAAAGACTTCGCAAGCTGCTTGTCTCGGAAAAGGCGAGCCAACAACTCAGAATCGGGTGTGGCAATTCTTAGTTCCTTAATGACCAGACTAGAGACTTGACCCGCAGCGCAAGCGTCATCAAAGACTCTTTCCACCATCTGTCTGCGTTCCGTGGAGATGCGATCTGTATGAGTATTCACAACCTTGAGCATGCAAGAGAAGAATACATAATCAGGATGTAGGTCGAGACCAAAGGCGTCTGTCAAAATCGCATCGTAAATGTCTAATGCGATTCTGTACGCTTCTTCCGCGTCGTCGGTAGCGCTGGGATCAGTGTGAGCCACAGCATTCAAGATGGTTGTGAAGGCTACCATGTTCGGTTTCGTCGACATGTCACCAGCCTCGTATTTGGACATCATCTCCGACAGTATCCTCTTCGCCTGCTGAGCTTTATCAGCATTTTGACTTTTAGCCCACGCGCTCATGACTGTGCAATAAGACACGAGATCCGGTTTGCAATGACTATCTAGGTCGCCCGTGTCAATCAACTTGTTGATCAGGTTCAGCAGTTCCTCAGCCGTGCCGGGGTTTCCTGATCTGGCCAAGGCTTTCAGAGTGACATTCACACTGTGCGCGTCCGGCTTCAGAAACGGCGATTCTACCATGAGTTGGAAGAGTTCTTGCGCACGAGGGGCTGCCTCGCTCACATCCGCTCTAGCCCAGGCGCTGATTGCAACATTCAATGCAATAGTCAATTGCGTCTTCCAGTAGGCTTCGATTTCCTCTTGGTCAGCGCCATCGGAAACCTCAGGAATGCACAAGTCAGCATGCTTCTCGAATAACACCATCGCAAGCTCTTCTGCTCTTAAAGCTGCTTCATAGCGTTCCTTGGGACTAGTGTACCTATTTGTTTCATTTGCGAGCCCGAAAATTACCGTGTTAAAGGCGTGGGCGCTGACCTTGCTGCCGGCGTCGAGTTGTTCAAACAATAAGTTCCATGCTCGTTCGCTTGCATTCTTGACTTTACTATTCACAATCGCAAGGATGACTGTCGAAAACAATCGTGAATCGGGAGTCAAAATTTGATGAAAGTTCTCTGACGGGTTTTGCAAATCGTACGATTTGCAAACTTTGTTTCATACGCCTGCTTCTCCTCTTGATGAATAGCTTTGACGCGCATCAAGATTCTCTCAGCGTGATCGGCAGCTCCAGTGAGACGAGTGTTACCATGCGCTTTTAATAGATGCGTAAAGGTCTTATTGTTTGGTTTCGTTGGGCATCCGCGAGTCTTGAAGTTGCGAATCATTTCGTCCACAAGGTTGTCCGCCGTTAAGGCAGCATGAATATCGCGTTCGGCAGCTCGCGCCAGCCCAATCAGTATGGTGTTGTACGTTTCAGTGGTAGGCGCGCAAGAAGATTCAGAAGACGATTCAACATCTCCATCGGATGATTCGAAATGGTCGAGATCGTATTGATGTTCCGTCTCCATCAGACGCAATAACTCAATCATTTTTGCTGGTGACGTGGCGTCAGCCTTGCGAACCCAGCCATAGATAAGGGCTTCAAAAGGTGCACCCGCAATCATCATTCCTTTTGTCACGCGCTTTTCCAGTAGTATTCGGTTCAAAATGGCTTGCGCTTGTTGCAAGCCGTCCAAGGTACCGAGCTTGCAGGATTCCGTTATCAAATCATGGGCATATAGATGTACATCGAGGCGGTGAAGATCTCCAGGGGGTGCTTCTAGAAATGCGTTGACGTTTTCATCCAATGAAGATTCGGGGTCAATCCACAGGCGCTCCTTTTGCGGTGCATTTGAACCCTCATCTTCACCGGAAATGAAGGCACGACCGCCTTTTACAGTCCCTGCATCGTCATACTTTTGTGTATTTCCCGTGAACACAAGTCTTTGCTGAGAGTGAGAAAAGGCCGGCTGCGATTTCTGATTCCAAACACGAGGACATCTTCTCATAGGTCCATGTTCGACCAATAAACACCATCGCCGCAGCGAGGTTTTAGTCTGTGCCGTTAGCATGTCGTCAAAGAAATGTGAAATGACGGGGAAAATTATGTGGGATCTGTGGGTCACAGCTCACAGCAAGTATCGTAGTTTTGGACGGTTCACGGGATCCAGAGCCAACCTGCAGACGTGAGTTCTTGCTCGGTCTGACACACAGACAGAGTACAGTGCACCGTATGGAATGCTACTGTCGTAATCGAGTATACGCCAATACTACCACCCAAATACTGGAGTGTTCCGAAGTCCAACACTCCAAGCCACAAGCATACTACACACCAATACACGAACACTCCGGAGTATAAAGGAGTGTTCATACAACAAGACGTCAGATAATTGTAAGTTCAGTTGTCTTTTCCCGGAGTGCTGTCCGCCATACAAGATAACTGGGTTTGAAGTGTCCAAGTTCTAAACTCCCAATTTTCAACTAGTCAATCAAATGTGAGTATCACTGATGTTCAGCATTTTGTAGCAATATCATATGCAACATCACTTGAAAATCACCATGCTTGCTAGTATATCTGAGACAACTCACATGAGAGGCAGGACTGGTGTTATGCAAACAAAATGGAAATAATGGCTTTTCTTGCTTGGCCTCTATTGTTTGGCAAATGTGGCTGCGGTGGTTGCAGTTGATGCTGTGGGAAACAAAGTTGATAGCTACGCACTGGATGGTACTACCTCATCAGACAGTCACAGAAGGAAGAAACTGAGCAGACAAAGTTAGGTTTTGACATAGCATCCCAACTAGAGTTCTTGTTGTTTACAAAAGTTGTGGGAAGAATTTTCATGTTTCTCCAATTCAACATGTCGGAATGAATAAAACTGCAGCTACTCAATGAGATATGAAACTTTGGTACTTCAACTCGAACAAAATGTTGCGGCAGACTTGGACATCCAATTCCACCAAACCAGATGAGTCCCACCAAAGGGTCAATCAATGTTGTATGTTGTGTCATGAAGAAACTGGTGATGAGCCCTTGGAAACTTCAGAACTTGGATCCAAAAGTTATTGTATGGAGTATGGATCCTCCCTGATACACCAATAATGCAATCTCCAACAATCCGGCGTACTGAGTTCTATATACCGGAGTACTGTAGACTCGTGCTGTACCGATCTACAGGGTACTTGTGCAATGTAAATACCGTCCACAGATATCCGAAGTTAACTCGTTTTGTGGGGGTGTTGTGCTGTTTTGCTCGGTGCTTGGTCGAGATTCCAGACTCAAGACTTAGCGGTGAGGTAGTATGGTATATGGTAGATGGTGTGTGTGCAGCGTGATGCGTGAAGTATGATACTCGGAGTACAAGTATTCATACAGTACTACGAACCCGTAGAACAGATCACGTGATGATGTGATATCTGATTCAGTATGTCGTACGAAAGGGCAGACCTTTGGTCGTGAAGACAAACCAATTCACTAGTACTTGTAGAGTATGCGTATGCGACACCGTAAGTTGCGTCCTCGGACACACGGAGTACGAGAGAAGGGTAAATGGGGTGGCATTGAGGCACATGTCCACGTCGGATGGCTCGAATCCCGAGGAACACGTAATCCGAATACGCATAGATGTGTAAACGTACAACAGTATGTATTATTGACGTGTGTCATAAGTCTCAGAGGTGAGTCTGGAGGCAGAGGTTCACTGTGGCACGCCGAGTAGTCTTAATGAGTGACCGTCACACTCTCCGAAGGCGTTACACTTTCGATCGACAACAACCGACACACCAACATGATTCAATACGTTGTTGATGACGAAATGAACGTGCCAGTCACAGTACCCACTGATCCGAAAACGAACTGTGCCTATCAGGATGACTCAGATCTGGAGGATGATTTCGTCCAACGAAATGCTGACAAGGGCACTGGTATGGCAGGTCGTGATATCATGTCGCGGTTCTTCAACGATTGGGATGAAGACAATTCTGACTCCCTTGATATCGAGGAACTTCTAGCTGGGATTGAAAAGTGCTGTGACGCCTTGAACATCGATTATGACTCGCGACGCATCTCGGCGTTGTTCGACAAACTCGATACCGATGGCAACCACAGTTTGGATCGGAAGGAGTTCACCGTATTCTTGCAACGCTTCGCCGATGACAGCAACATTGGCATGGAGGACTTAGCCTTTGTCATGGCGGACAACTTGTCGCAACGTGAATACGATCCTCTTGCAGGTTCGCGAAAGTCGCGAAATGCCCGCACTGATTTTTTCAAAGGACTCTTTTCCGTTGCCGCCTTTCCTATAGGACGAAACGAGGAGGTCGCAAATACCAAGGATCCCATAGCAGCAGCTGTTTTGCCGTTTGGTCTCACTTCTTTCCTGAAGCAGCTGGGACCCAGGCTGTATGAGAGGAGAGGTAGTACGGAAGTTGATGAGACTATTGTCGAACTATCTGTTGATGACCCTAATTTCGACGATTCCAAGGAAGATATACAGAACATGATGTGGGATATCGCCACAGATTAGTTATTAGCATCGATTATAGTTGACCTCCCAGCCCTGGTGAAATCAATCTGCACGTTCTCAAGTTGACAAGGTCCCTTTGTTCAGTAAGTACTTTAGATTTGCATGTTCTTCATAATGAAAAGAAAAACACAATCCTCTCGTATCATTTGTTGTTTACAAAGGATGTTCGCCTCGTTCTATCATGCCTTTCCCTTGCCCTCGCTATTGTAGTTCCCTGGAGGGTTGTTCATCGCCCCAAAGCAGCTGTAGGCATATGTTTGCTTGAGTATCGTTTTGGGCACACTCGTACGAGGAACGACAGCTTCCCAGTGGGTGGCACACTGAGAGGATAGGTCAACAATCGCTGAGAAGGATCCCACCTAGCCACTTCCTTGCAGATAAGAGCAGGTATAGTAGATGTTCGTGCTGAAACTGTCATACCCTCACCCGCGGAAACAATTAGTCATTCACTCTAGGATGTCTGGAAACTTGTAAATAGTTGCGATCACCACCCTTGTAGGTTACTGAATACAGGGACACCGAACGAAGACTTGGAACTCCATTGAGTCTATGGAGCAATTTATTTGGCTTTGCAGGTACTGTAACTTGGAAACATGAGCTCACATAGTGACGTCGTTCAAAATTGTGGGGAAGGTCATGCGATGCATACTCGGAGTGCTTCCGGGTACAAGATGTACGAGTACCAGTACAATGACTGAAGACTGAGTGAAGTAGCATGTGGAGGCACATGTGTTAAGATTTTACCGGACTTGTTCAGATGTGCACGGTCTTGGAATGTTTTTAGCTCTAGGACCTCGTGGCTTTGAATCATGTGTCCCCGATGTTTCAAGTTTTCATGAAACGGAGAACAGCATTTCACTGTCGCCAAAACAACTGCGTTGGTGCTGTTCAGTGGCATCGAACAATGGTGCCAGAATTTGTTCACGATCTATTATTCAGTCGCAGATCAATGGAAACAAGTGAATTCACTCCTGGAACTGATGCTCAGGTTATCCAGGATACGTTTCGAGTTTACGGGTCTGCCTTTGGACTCATGCTATTTGCATTCTGTGTTGTTCGGAAACTTAAACCGCGACTTTTCAATGTACGGCGATGGGCTCCAAAAATACAATGCGAGCTTGCCCAGCACAACTATGGCTTTCTGTCATGGATATGGAGAGTATATGGACCCACTGATGAAGAAATTCTTAACCAGTGCGGAATGGACGCAGTCTGCTTCCTTCGTGTCATTCGATTTGGGCTCAAGGTCTCCTGCGTTGGAATCGTAAACTCCTTTTGGCTACTTCCCATGTACGCGACAGCGGCATTATCTAACGAAACAGCGAATGTTCAAGATCCAGTTGAGGAGATGACGACGTCGCATCTGCCGTCCATGAGTCCGCGATTCGTTGGCACTGTGGTGGCTGCGTACATTGTGTTTCTTTACACCATGAATCTTCTGCTTCAAGAGTTTGCCTGGTATACCAAACATCGCCATGCTTTCCTTTCCAAAAGGACGCCGCGAAATTACACAATATATGTTACTGGTATTCCCAGAGAATATCGCTCGTCGGAGTTACTACTTGAATACTTTCGATCGTGCTTTCCGCCGCGTTCCGTGCTTGAAGCGCACGTGGCAATAGACCTTCCAAATTTGAGCAAATTGATTTCCAACCGGGAAGCTGTAATCGCCAACTTGGAGCATGCCTTGGCAGTGAAACAGATTCATGGGTATTCACCGACACATTTGACATTGCAAGGGAAAGTTGGGAGTATCTCGACTTACAGGAAGGAGTTGAGGCTTTTGAACGCATCCATAAGCAGCGCTATCAGGAGAATACAAGAAAAAGCGGAAGAAAGGCATAGACAGCTCCAACTAGGTCAAGAAGCATGCATAAGCCGTTTGGAAGGTTACACTGTTGAATCCCTGGAATCGGAAGAGATGGACCTCTTGTCGCAGAGGCCACATCCACAGTCTGTCGATGGCGATTCAACACAATTCCGCCCTGTGAACGATGTTTCACCGAACGATATGCCGGAGAATTTGATCTTTGATCCATACGCCACTTTAAGAACGAAAAGAAGGAATTTCCGAGATCGCCTTTCAATATTCGCCATGCCTGAAGACCTTGCAAATCGGGAATCCGACCCTTATTCAGACGAAGAAATGGGTGCGGAGGAGCAGTTCCCATCAATGACTCCCACTTCAATTCAAATCAATCAAGAGGTACATACCGACTCTCAAATTGAAACCTCTGTGGATGACGACCAATCGATCCATAGACCTGAGCTCTTTTCTTCGCATTTCGATAATGAAACGAGCCCTCAAGGCGAGGAGAGAAATTCCCCGACTGATGGAAAATTTGCGATAGAAACATACAACCAAACGCCTTCGATAAGTCATTCAGAGCTCCAGGATAGTCTTGATGCTGCCCTATCATGCAGGTCGGAAAGATACATCCAGTTCCTTGGAAGTTCAGGCAAAATAGTCAAGGTTCTTGTCAGCTCTGGGAAAATCGTTAAAGTTCTCACAGGATCGTCAACTGACACAATTGCTCGTGAGGTTGGCAATGCCATTAAGGAAGTGAATGTCGACAACCTTAAAAGTGTAACAGATAAGGGAATGAGGACCTTGAAAAAATCCGGAGTAAAAGGAATCAAACGTGTGACTTCAGTTGGAACAGTAGCCCTAAGTGAGGTGGTGCACACAGCAAAGGATTTGATAATCGGAAATGAAGATGGGAATCCTCGCGATGCCGGCTTCGTGGTGTTTACAAAGTTGTCCACGACGCACGCCGCGTTGCAGATGATTCACCACAGCAAGCCGTACACGATGAACGTAAAAGAGGCACCCGAGCCACACGATATCTTTTGGGATAATGTTGGAAAGTCTGAGAAATCAAGACAGGTTGGCCAACTCATCAGCTTCGCGCTGTCTGCTATTCTCTGCTTCTTTTGGACGATTCCAGTCTCTGTTATTTCTGGTTTTTCCGAGATCGACTCCTTAAAGGCGTCCGTCCCGTTCCTTGCCACGCTCGTAGAGATGTATCCCTGGGTCGCAAATGCCTTGTCTCAAATTGCCCCGCTACTATTGATCGGCCTTAATTCGCTGTTACCGTCAATTCTGCGAGAGTTCGCAAAGGCAGAAGGCCATATTGCATCGTCGGCGGTAGAAGCCTCAGTGTTCATCAAGCTGTCGGTGTTCATGATTATTCAAACTTTCTTTGTCTCCGCTATTTCTGGAGGTGTTTACGCTCAATTGACTGAGATATTGAAAGATCCAGCTGCAATTGTGGATTTGTTGGGGAATTCCCTGCCCACGCGAGGTACATATTTTGTTCAGATCGTCCTGGTCACAACATTTCTCGGCCAAGGGCTTGAGCTACTGAGAGTGTTCCCCCTTGTTATTGCTTTTCTCCGAAGCAAGATTGGTCCGAATTTGACGACAAAGGAACGGAACAAGATATATCGCAAATACCTGCGACCACTTTCAGATCCAAGTGAGTTTGAGCATGCCCAAGTGTTTGCTATTGTCGTACTCTACTTCATGGTCATCTTCGTCTACGCTGTCATCTCTCCAATTATAAACTATTTCATGGCACTCTGCTTTTTGTTAATGGGAACTGGTTATCGGTACCAATTCATCTCAAATTATCCCCCGACACCTGACAGCGGTGGCAAGCTGTGGTATGGCTTCGTTACCATTTGTTTGTCGTGTATGGTGATCGCCCAGATCACTCTGGTTGGGTTGCTGGCCCTTAAAAAAGCGACATATGCGCTTCCATGTATGGCACCGCTCATGGCGATCACTGTTTACTTTACTTACTATCTTAGAGGGAAGCATTCCCATGTGACGAATCATCTCCCAACGCGAGACTGCCTTCACTTGGACCGAAAGCACTTCGCAAATGGTATTGACGACTTTGACTTTGTCAGAAACAAATATCTGCAGCCCGTTTTGCTCGCCAAAGATGAAGAACCAGAGGATGCAATCGCCGAGAGCAGTCAAACTCGACAGCCCTGGTGCTAATTGACCCCATTCTGCATGATAGGATCATCAGCTAGATGGTTGCCGGCTGGTCCGTGTGGCATCCTAGCGTTTCTTCGGATCGCTTGGACAGCGAAGATCCGATCGAAGGTGAAGCGTCAAAGTACGCATTCATCCAGATCCAGGGATGCGATCCTGTGTTATTTCGTCGAGACACCGCGCCGGTGTTGGTCAACTTGCTCACAAGTGCTTATCCGGCACTTCGACGCTCTGCCGACGTTCGTCTGGTTACGTTGGATTGTACTGCTTCCGTTGTCCTATTGCCTTTTCCGTGTCGAAGATGATCAATCGCAGAGTGCTGGGGATGTGTGCCGGTGATGATGCTTTGTGCATGGAGTCGCCAGTATCGGGGTCTTTGCAGACTATCATCTCTTATCCACTTTCCTGGCAGTGCATCCTTACACCTCGTGAAAATAGAGGCAATCTACAAAATCGAGGAAGCCTGCCGAAAAGTAAAAATGAAGCTCACTGAATATTCTAGACCCTAAGGACAGATTTCAACTTGCTAGCTTGAATATTCTTGTACAGGTCCCAGCTCCTAATGCTCAGTGCTCCTCAGCTATCTAGGGATCTCCATGACACTATGACGTTAAGTACCTGGTACCGTTACAGCAGATGAGAAGTTCCGGGGTACAATTGTACAATACCTCCTCCCTCCTCCTTTAAAACCAATTTGAAAATCTTGAGGAGGTCTGAAATGACAAATTTGCTCTGGAGTGGATTTGAGTCCAGTACAAGTACCTGGTAGTATTCCTTTGTACACCGTGTTGTGAACATCTCAAGGATATCACACTCTTATGTATGCTACATACCACGATTCAGGGAATGCTATGAACTGTGAACGCATGTGCAGTGTGCAGTCCCGTTTTCACAGTCAAACAGGTTTTGATATACTCCAGCCTCGTATCAAAGAGAAAGCGAAGACGTGGGAATGTCAAGATGTACTGTGCTACAAGTGCTGCTCAAGATGTGTCGAGTAATACTGTGTCATCCGGACACTACTCGAACAACGACAGTACACCAGTATCTAGTATCTGTTCCGGTGATCACGGCAGTGTTGATGGTTGGACTGTAATCCAGGTCAAGGCTAAAGCAAAGAAGACTAAAGAAGCTCCACACAGAAGGAAGACTGAAGAGTCTATTATTGGTGTGAATGGGATTCACAAGGTGGTGAATGGGAATGCAATTGCAGCTGATGGGATTGGAGTCTAGAAATAGAGACTAACAGTAAAGCTCACAATACAGATAAAGGAAATTCAATACGGTTGTAATATCGTACTGGCTAGTGTTATACTGTATCAAGGATTATTTAACACGTTTATAAACGGTCAGTTTATATCCAAGGCAAGATGGTGGACGAAACGGCTGAATCCGGGACAGGGTTTGGAACTACGGTCCGCGCATTTGCGTTCGACGGCGACGAAGCTAGATACCGCTCATGGGAGGGTAAGACCCTTGCGCTCGCCAGCTCGAAAGGATTTTTGCTCGCACTAACCAGAGAGAGTACCGGAACGGCACTAACGGTTGAACAGTTCGAGTATGGAGAGGTCGAAGTCACGCCAGCGACGGCGGCTACTACGGGCGGCACGGCTGCCGCTACAGTCATGCGTCCGACGACAACGGCAGAGAACCGGAAGTACCTGGCAAAGGCAGCAGCGTGGACATATTTGGTCGCGAGTTGCACCGACAAGGCCTATGCACTTATTGAACGGTGCGAAGGGGATCCGTACAAGGCATGGTCTATACTACAAGAGAAATACTGTGCAACGGACGCGGAAGAGAATTACCCCGAGCTGGATCAGGCATTTAGCGATTGCAAGCTTGTTGGGACGAAGAAGGACCCAGAACTCTGGTTCAATGACTTGGACCACTTGAATATGAGGCTCGCAAGGATCAACTTGAAGTATGAGAAGGACGATCTGCAAATGAAGAGTCACATGATGACAGCTATGTCGAAGGACTATGACAGCGTCATCGTCAAGTTCCGTGGAGACCTAAGCGAGACGCCTCTTGCGAAATTGCGAAAGGAAGTGGTACTCCAATTCAAGACCCTTGTCAAGGATGGTAGTGGAAGGAGCTCGGAATCGGTACTCAGCTCCAGCAACACATTTAAGGGAACATGCAGGAATTGCGGCAAGATTGGCCATAAGGCACATGAGTGCAGGTCAGCCAAGGTCGAATCTACGGAGGGTCCCACGAAGGAAGCCAGTACTGCCGACGACGTCGATAAGTCAAATGTGACATGCTATAATTGTCAAGGGAAGGGGCATTATGCGAACGAGTGTGCGAGCGCAAAGAACTTCAAGTCTGACCCTACAGCTGATATGGCAATGTTTGTCGGAGCGTCATGCGTGGATACTATGCCCGTCTACAAGGGCTATGACTATTGTGCGGATGTGGAGACAGCTTCTTCGACAACATGTCCGATTCAGTGGCTTTTGGCGAGGTTGATGACACTTTGTTTGGTCATTTGATCCTGGCCGGTGGTACTTGTACTAAGAACGATACTAAAACTGCACGCATTGAGGACACTGCGGCGGAGACTGAACCAGTTGCCATTGAGGTTGAGTTGGTTGAAGAACAGGAATCCAAATGTGACTTGGACGTTCTTGCAACTGACATGAACACCCCTATCATGGCTACCAATGAAACTACGGACAAAAATGATAAAGTCATTGTCATGCCAAGCGCTTGTGTCGGATCAGCAGTTACGCTAGGACTTGCGGAGGAATGGCTACTTGATGATGGCGGCGCTACTGGTGGCGTCGCATACGACAACAAACATACGACAGATTTGACGGATTCGAATCGTGACGTCACTATCGGAAATGGTGGCGAAGTTCCAGAAACCATGTTGAAGGACCTACCGGATGACAAGTTGACATTGGAAATGCCTGGACTTGTTGAGATCGCGGAGGATGTCCCTGCTACTATGGCTGTTACTGGTGTTGCACCGTTGGTCGCAACGATGGAGTCATTTTCTAAAATTCTGAAGTCACTTGGGCTTATTCGCCAATGCAAGACCGATCCATGCCTTTTCTACCTATTTGACAGGTACGGAAATTTACAGGCAATCGTGGTTGCGTGCTGCGATGACTGCATTGCTGTTTTTACTGGACACGAGAAATGGTGGGTCACGAAGCTCAAGACTGGAATATCGGGAGGAATGACCATGCCGGAAGGAATTTCGGACATTTTGTATGATCCCCAGAACACGGAGGATGTCAAGATGTACTGTGCTACAAGTGCTGCTCAAGATGTGTCGAGTAATACTGTGTCATCCGGACACTACTCGAACAACGACAGTACACCAGTATCTAGTATCTGTTCCGGTGATCACGGCAGTGTTGATGGTTGGACTGTAATCCAGGTCAAGGCTAAAGCAAAGAAGACTAAAGAAGCTCCACACAGAAGGAAGACTGAAGAGTCTATTATTGGTGTGAATGGGATTCACAAGGTGGTGAATGGGAATGCAATTGCAGCTGATGGGATTGGAGTCTAGAAATAGAGACTAACAGTAAAGCTCACAATACAGATAAAGGAAATTCAATACGGTTGTAATATCGTACTGGCTAGTGTTATACTGTATCAAGGATTATTTAACATGGGAATACCTATGAATATGCCACATACGACCAAAATCTTCACACACGTAGTAGCCAGAAATCATTTCACAATTCTATCGCATGGCGTCGTTGGAATTTGACGAGTTGGGGTACCTCCCTCGTTTCCTTGAAGACAGCAGCAATTCAACAGGGGGAAATACGACGAACGCGTTGGTGCCTCCTAATGACTCAGTGATAGTGATTTCCACGCTTCGAACGTATGGAAGCATATACCTGGTTTTGATTGTAACCTTCTGTGTCTTGCGCAACCGATTCCCGCGCAGTTACAATGTCCGCAGTTGGGCTCCTGACATTCAAACAGACTTGGCAAAGATTTTTCGGCTCCGTCAGCTGGTTCTGGAGAGTTTGGTTTGTCGGTGACGATGATTTTCGGGAGCAATGTGGCATGGACGCACTCAGTTTCGTACGTATCTTGCGTTTCGGACTTCGGCTGGCCTTTGTGGGAGCATTCAACTCCATATGGCTTATTCCAATTTACGGTACCAGTCCAGTCGTAGAAGCGAACGAGCATATCACAGATCCTCTTGCCATGCTCACAGTCGGCTACATCCCTGCCGGCTCACCACGATTTATCGCCACAGTGATTGCTGCGTACATTCAGTTCGGAGTGATGATGTACCTACTACTAAAAGAGTTTGAATGGTTCACCGAAAATCGTCACAAATACCTCATGGCCTTAGAACCAAGGAACTACACCGTCTACGTCAGTCACATTCCCTGAATACCGTACTAGCGCTAAGCTGGTGGACTACTTTCGATCATGCTTCTCGCCGCACGCCGTTCTTGAAGCGCACATCGCGCTGAAGATTCCACGCTTGAAAAGCAATTCAAAATTCGAGAAAAGTTGGTGAACAAACTCGAACATGCTATTAATGTGAAGCAAGTGACCGGTAAGAATCCAACTCACCGAAGCATTCTGGCGGGCCGCACCACAAAGGTGGACTCGATAGAGACCTACTCGGACGAATTGAAGCAGATTAACGAGGAAATTGAGCGTCAGGTTCTCGGAATTGAAGAGAGAAACAATCCGATGTCTTTTCGGGCGGATATTGAAGCCGAGGGAGGGTCCTTGTTGTACACTGGCAGCCTCAGGGGTGGAGAATCCATTTCTTCTCTCGGAATGGACAGGCAAAGAATAGATCCGAAGCTTTCTGGGCTTTACGACGATATTCCAGAAATCGATGAGAGCAAGCCACTGAGCCGCAGCAGCATGGCTTTATCAGACCACCTCCGCACAACTGTCAGATCTGCGACTGGAAAATTGAAATCAGCAGATGGGGACGCCGCTGCTTCAGGGTTGTCACTCATCATGGGTCACCAAGACGGCGAACCTCGCGAGGCTGGATTCGTGACTTTCACCAGTATCAAGACTACTCAAGCTGCGTTGCAGCAAATTCATCACGAGGTGCCATTCTGTATGGAGGTTGCGGAAGCCCCACAACCAGAGGACATATTCTGGGGAAACGTCGGTAAATCGCACGGGACTCTGCAGCTTGGGAAGCTTCTCAGTGTTAGCTTGACCGCTCTTTTATGCCTCGTGTGGACTGTTCCTATCGCCTTTATTGCATCAATGACCGAAGTGCAGTCGCTGAAGGGCACACTGCCGTTTTTGGCCGCTTGGAGCGACGCCTGGCCACCTTTGGACTTGGTGCTTGCGCAACTTGCACCCCTCATTTTGATTTTGGTTAAGATGTTGCTACCGTTCCTTTTGGGTGTATTCAGTAAAATGGAGGGTCCAGTGTCTTCCTCAGTTTTGGAAGCATCCCTGTTTTTCAAGCTTGCAATGTTCGCCATCATTCAAACTTTCTTTGTGTCGACCTTTTCTGGTTCGATTACTTCTGAGCTCACGAACATTCTTGAGAATCCAACCTCTGTCGTTGATTTACTGGCGAACAGTATTCCAGGGCAAAGTTCATATTTCATGCAGATTTTGTTTGTTCAGACTTTTCTCGGCCAAGGTCTTGAGCTTCTCCGAGTGACACCGATCGCCAAAGCGGCCATCAGGTCTCTAGTGGGACCAAACTTGACGGAAAAAGAGCGCAACACCTCTTGGCTTGGACTCAGCCCGCTTGCTGACCCAGGAGACTTTGGATTCGCCGACACCCTTTCCAACGGAATCCTTTACTTCATGGTTGTCTTCGTGTACGGCACTCTCGCCCCTGTCACCAATTGGTTTTTGGCGTTCTGTTTCATCCTTATGATCAGTGGGTATCGGAATCAGCTTATATTCATCTACCCTCCAACTCCGGATAGTGGCGGTCAACTCTGGATCCAATTCTTTAGAATATCCCAGACGATGGTCTTGATTGCAGAGATCACAATCATCGGTTTCCTGGCTCTCAAGAAGGCTGCAATCGCTGTTCCACTCATGATTCCGTTGATCATCACCACCATTTTGTTCAACTTTTATATTAGTCAGAGACATTTCCTCGTGTCCCAACGTTTACCTTCTCGCGCTGCTCTCAAGAAGGATTTGCAAAATCAGGAGGAGGGTCAACTGGACATGTCCTTCGTCCGCGGCGAATACCTTCAGGAAGCATTGAAGTCGAAGGAGGCAATCTACCCAGAGAACTCCCGTATGTTCTTACAAATGGAATTGCAACAATCTGAGTTCATGACACCGCCTGGATCTGAGAATGAGTTTTACTAAGGGTGTGATTCTGTTGGAGTGGAGCATTCTTTGTCGTTTGGGACTATACTCTGCACTAAACAACGGACACCTACTTTCAGCCTCGTACTCCAGGGGTATACTGTTGACATCATTACAGATCTATAACTGGAGTTATAAATAGTGATTTATGGCCCAATGAACAGCAACGAATAGGTGACCGAAATCTCGACCACGAAAATAAATCCAGATTTGCGACCACATTATGCTAGTAGTCCATGTCCTTATAGGCAGTGCCTCTGGCTCGCCAAAGATGCTTGCCACACGACCAATGTCCTATGTCCCATGGTTGCAATGTTGCATCCAGATTGACAGGATTGTATTCCCATTGCCTATACCTGGTGTGCGAGTATGCGATGTCATGGAAAGCTATGATCCTGATAGAGTTTGGACAGTACACGCTACTTCGATGAGAGATATGAGATATACAGTATCATATTAGACAGCATCCGAAATCTTGTCGAACTCTTCTCCATGCATACTCGGAGTTGCTAGTGCTAGACTCTTAGAGAGGTGCTACGATACGAGCAGGCTGAAGGGCTCGACCTACTTGATACTGGTGTACAGCGTACGGTGTACCGGTAGAGAGTTCATGAAATTCCGTAATGTACTTGGAGCTTGGAGGATGAATTACGCCGATTGACATGCGGAACATCGAAACATCGTAAGAACACGATCTCCTATTAGAGTGAAGAAGGAGTGATTGAAATGACGACGAACTTGACCTCGGGACGTGGTTCAAGTGCTGCAACAACATTGCAGATTCGCATGTCATCCCTCCTACTGTACGTTGACTGGGAAAGAAGCGTCTAAACAATCAAAGCCAATGGGTTATCGAACCGTACAATTCATCACAATCCTTGTCCTCTCTTGCTTTCGAGGTGACTGCGGGTTTCGTTCGCAATTTCGGGAGGACGTCAAACCATGCTGCGTTATTAGCGCCAGCTCCTTCCGACGCGAGGTTCCAGATCCATCGTGAAATTTCAACAACCATTCCATCATCTGAGCGATCCAAGGCAACAACACTTTTCTATCACGACGAGAACGAAGATGAACGGCGACGTATTGAACTTACCAATAGTTTCCTCAAAGCCTCTCGCACATCGTTTAAGAATTTCGAAGGCGCAACAGATTCCCTCCTTGACAAGAATCCGCTGATTGCATTTGGAATCTTTATTGGGCTGGGATTGTTTGTTGCTTACATTTCTGGCTTTGCGATTTTGGATGGATACATTGATTCAACTAACCCCTTGGATAATGCGGCAGTTCCCTATTGGAACGAAGATCTTTCTACGCCGCAGTCTTGAGAGTTGGGATGGGATTGTGCATAATGGATATTCATTGCTTGTCAGCACGTATCTGTACAAAACTGTTTCTTGCTTCTGACGGCAATCGCTTTTTATGATAAAGTTCTAGTAAAAACTATCTCTTTATAGCATTTTATTAGTCTGCAGGCACACCGTTTCTGCTGTCGTAGGGCGACTCCTCGCATGAACAAAAAAGCAACTCCAAGGAGGTCATGCGGTGAATGCTACGAACAAAACAGCATCGAATCGCATGGAAACAGAAAACTGCTAGCACGTTTAGTAATCGTCGTCCTCGGCATCCTCCTCTTCTCGCCTTACGGATGGTGATAGTCTCACAGCCTTGACAAAGTTGAGTGGAATTGTCACCATGCGTCCCTTCTTGTTAATAATCAAGTCCATAGAATTTCGTTCCAAGAGCTTGCCACGAAGGACGCGGTTAGATTCCCATGGATCTTGCGTTTCTACAATAACGTCAAACCCTCGATAGGCATCAAACTCGCGTTGCGAGTCCAACACGTCTGTATCGCTAGGTGTGGTGAGAATAACCTCATGTCGAGACAAGATTTGCAAGTCGTCCTCCACTTGCTCCAGGCCATCGAGAATTGCCTTTGCAATGGTTGATATCTTGAGGAGTCAACCATGTAGTTTTGATGGAATCCTTCTCGACCGGTGCACGTTCAAAGTCCCCAAGTTGCTCGTCCGTAAATCCCGCCATATCCTCGCGAGTTTCCCGGTCCAGTGGCAGCTTCTCAAGATCGCGGTCCATCGCTAACTCCATGTCAATTGTTTCGTCTTCGCCCTCCTGACGAGGAGCCAATCTGTTCTTCTCAATCTCATCTTCGACTGCGGTGTCTCTTTCCCAGAGAAACGCATCCTCTTCATCGGGGATGATATCGTCCGGATTCGGATTGTCTGGATTAAGATACTGCACTGGACCGGGCGATTCATACACCACTTCTGGACCACCTTGATATTGCGGAACTTGTGAGAAATCATTTTCAATGGCAATGACCACGGACGTTAGAAACCACGTGACATCTCGAACAGTCGATCCCACAGTGGCCGCACTGAGGGTGATGATCTCTGCTTGTTGGCGCCATGGTGCGTCAATTGGGTCTTCGCATCCTCTCGTTTCTCCCCGGCGCCAGGGTTGATGGGGAATAGGGTGATTGGCTTCGTCGTAGTCCAAACCGTAAATGTCTGCGGGGTCAATCACGTCAGGTGGTTCGATTTCTTGAGTAGGAGTGGGACCGTCGAAATCGACAACACGGGAGGGTGGTCGTTGTGCGGACAAGGCAACGGTCAACGACGAGCGATGGAATGTGGCGGGTTTGTGCAGCACAAAGGCATGAGTAGTCACTGCAGTAGTGCAGAGGAATTGAAGGAATGAGCGGCGCATTCTAACAATGTGAAACTAGTATTTGATTTCTGTTTTTCGTTGGAGCAATTGAGATGTGTTTGAGTTCTTCTCAGTACAGTTTTAGCGCAACACAATTGGACTGTTGGTCTCAGCTGCAGTGATGTTGGATTTCTGTCAACGATCCACACATCAAAGCAAGGGTTATCAGTTGGCAGAGTGTCGTTTCTTCCAGAACTCCTGAACTCGAACTGATGGTTGGGGTTACGGTACTGTATCTGTCACTGTCCACTGATCCTGGGGGTAAGAAATGAAGGTCTGTGTCCCTGTGGCATCGCCACCAACGACACTTTTTCTTCCTCAATTACTCCTTAGAAGTAAGGTTGGATTTTATCCTAAACGAATAAGATTCCTGCTCATAACCTTTTTAATGGACAACACATATATATAAAAGTCTTGAAAGGAATCAGATCGTTCCACGCATTGCAAGCCAGTCAAAAAAGAACCCAATTCGCAAGGGGATGAAGAAACCTTGGTTGACCGATACGCTATATACGAGGTTGTGTACGACTACATGGAGCGCATGTAAACATTTCACTGATTCGTTGGTTGGCGCCTACTCGTCTAGGACGCTGCATACACACAGCAAGGTGTTCTAAACTATCTGTTGGAAGGTTGGGAATACTGACATTCTGTATCCAGGCCTTTCCTCGTTAGCGACGCGCACGGTGCCATCCGGAAAGGCAACAGAGACCGGAGGGGTACGCTAGAGCAATCAATCGTCATTTCGAATTACAAAGTGCCGAATCTCATTTGTTATTGCTAGAATAGTGTAGCAGAACAAAAAATGTCAACGGGAGCAACTGAAACTGCGGCGGCGGCGGTACAACTACCGAGTAAGAAGCGAAAAGCATCACATGATTCTGCCGTCGCCGCGACGGCTGCTGCTGCGGCGGCTGCCTCGACGGCTTCTACTACAACGACGACTACGACAACACCAACAACTCCAGCCGTGGTACCTCGAAAGGAATCCGAAGGCGGTTCCCAGGCATCAGAGGGTACAGTCTCTTTTAAAAGCACATTGGACGGAACTTCGCTCGGAGGTGTGTCATCGAACAAGGTAAGGACCAATTTCCCGCCAAAAAAACGAAAAGCATCGTTTGATATAATGAGTTTGACATCCACATCGGATGGTCCATTGCGGAAACGAAAATTATCCGAGGGACGACCGCGACTTTCGTCCGTGGGAAGTATTGACGATGCGGCTTTGGGTTTGGGACCCTTGGATGTATCGGCAGGTAGTGCGGCAATAGCGGATGGATTGATTGGCTGTGACAATATGACTTTGGAATCGCATACGTTAGATAATGATCACGAGACCGTTATGACCATTCCGGTGCCACAGACGTCCACTGGAGCGCTCGATCATTTGGAAGCACTTGGAGACGAAGCGTCCATTGCGAGGTTCAGACAACGTGCGAGTATTCGAGATGAGGAAGAATCGCAAGCATCATCGTCGAACAATACCATGGCAAACGGGGATCGACAACTGCTGATTGAAGCACTCATGGGAAATTCACTTAGACGGAGAGATAGACTGGAATCATGGGGTGGTATGTCTGATATTTCTCTCACGATGGGAAGCACTGGCTTTAGCGCTGGCGACGCTCCGTTCATGGGAGAGGGCACAGCAGCTGCTGCGGCAATCGCAGCTTCAGCTCTTCAGAGACCATTCCTAGAGGATGAATCAGACGAGTCGACTGCATCAGAAGCCGACAAACCTGTGCCGTCAAAGATTTCACTGGGAAGAGATCGGTTGTATTCAATAGCATCGCTGGGAGAACCCTCAGTCAACGGTGCCTACGAGATGGGGCCAGACTTGCAACTGTACGTGGCTGCGGCGATGGCGAATGTAGGAGACCATTTGGCAGAACTTGCCGGTGTTGTTGAGATTGTCGCAGGTGGTTCAAATAGTGTTGGTTCTGATCTGTTGAAGGATATCATTAGGGACGATCACTCTGATGTCATGAGTACTGCGTCATCATTGCCAGAGATTCAGGCAGAGCTTAGACGGCAAAGACAAGAAGATCGAGCTGCTGGACGAACTAGGTCCTTGTCCACCTCATCCAATCCCCTTTCTGTTGACTATGATGCTGTTGCTGCTGCGGTTGACGCCGCTGAAGCTGCGACTGGTGCGTTGGGTTTGACGAGCTTTGGAGGTTCCGGACGATCGAGAGCTGACGACTCGAACAGCAGTCTTTTGCCGCTGATACCTTCGTCATCGAATAAGGATGACCGTGATATGGAGGCGATGCGAGCACGCGCAAGAGCAGCCGCTGGTTATATACCGCCAGAAAATCTCAAACCAGGCGAAATTCCACCGCCCTCCACCAAAAAACGGCCGAAACCAACGACGCCTCACCACAAAACAATATACAACAAAGCGAGACACCACAGCTTCGTGCCTGAGCAGACTTACTCAATGTATAATGCTGCGAACAAGGCATCATCCCAAAAGTGGGATGAAATGTATGAGTGCTTGGTGGAGTTTGTCGAAGAACAAAAGGTGGACACCCGGGGTATGACTGAGAAGGAAAGAAAGGAGGTCGAGTGGGATGGAAATGTCCCTACCACGTACAGGACAAAGGATGGCAAGGCACTTGGGCGATGGATTAATAATCAGCGGTCTGCGAAGCACAAGGAGTGCTTAAGAAAGAGAGAGAAATAAAGCTGATGAGCACCGGGCTTAAGTGGAGTGTCTTGTCAACGAATTCATGGCAGGACATGATGGAGGAGCTGCAGTTATATGTTTCAGAGAAGACTAAGGATGGTTCCGAGTGGGATGGAAACGTCCCAACGAACTACAAGATTAAGGGAGGTACTTGTTTGGATGAAGATGGGGAAGAGCGGAATCTGGGGCGGTGGATCAACCGGCAGCGAAGTCTGTATCAATCTGGCAAGCTCCGAAAGGATCGAGAAGCTGTAAGATGATGTCACAATCGCATCATTGTGTACTTTGCTCATGGAATGTTCATCTCATGTTTGTTCTTCTGTTCTAGGAGCTTGAAGCCATTGGTCTCAAGTGGTCTGTTCTATCGACAACATCCTGGCAATCTATGTATGAAACTCTGGTGGAGTATGTCGAGGAACGCAAGACGATTGATGGCGATTGGGACGGGAATGTCCCTGCGAACTATAAAACAACCGACATACCCCCCAAGGCGCTCGGAAGGTGGATCAATCGCCAGCGAACGGCTCACCAGAAACACAAGCTCAAGGGAGAATTTGCGGACAAGCTGAATGCGCTAGGACTCAAATGGTCAGTCCATGAAAGACGGTCAATTGTGCCCATGTCGCAATTGCCAACGCCGATCAAGAGCAATGTGACTGTCGTTGCACCACCGCGAACTGCCCCGAGCAACCCTCCAGGACCAATTGCTGCCGCTGCTGCAAGGTTTGCTGCAGCCAAAGTCGATACCGCCCGACCTGATGCAATCACGTCGAATGTTGCTGTTTCGGCGACAGCCAAGCCGAGTAGCACTGCAAGTACCACGACCAAACCAAAGGATGCTGCATCGATGCGAACCGTTTCTGCTACGATCAAGGAAGATGCTGCTGCCGGGACCGGCACTCAGACCGTTGAGGTTGGAGCACTTCCAAGTCCAGCTATACGTTCTGCTCCCGCCAGGCTTCCTCCGACAAGCTCATTGTCAGTACCAAGCAGTGCCGGACAGCAAGCAGTTCCTAAGTCAACCGTTGCCGCGTCAAAAACTCCAGTTAAAGTTGAAAGCAAGGAAAAATCCGGTGACCAAACTCCCAGTGATGCCTCAGCAAGGTTGGCTTCGATCCACTCATGAAGAACAAAGCTTGCGCAGATGATGAACCAGCGACCAATCCGATTTTACCCATGAAACGAGTTGGCCAAGTCCATGTCGGAAAATAGCTTTATTGACGCTGTAACTGCCTTTCCTGACATCGAACTTGAGAGGTCGATGCATCGCTTGCGAGGATCCTATGGAGTTTTAATGATACCTGTAGGTTTTCTGCACTAATTGGTGCAAGTAAGATCATTCTATTTCGTCAATACAACTGTCTGTATAGTCAACTACTTGCACATTTACAAGTTGTTGACAGCCCAAATTCAAAGGCAATGGTCAAAATCACTCCACCAAAGCTAAAGATCAAGATTGGAGCATCACCTCCATCAAGTGTCGTTCCGACACGGTCACCAACCTTTTCGCATAACGACGGCGGGGACCAGAGCATTGCGGGCATCGGAAGCCGGGACCTTGTTCTTCAAAAAACATTCCAGCACATTCAGCCTGAGTGGTATAATATATGTATATGTGCGAGAATGGCAATGGTGAATGGTCGTCCAATGTTGCAACGAAAAAACGTTTTGAGAAAATTATTCAACAGTGAATGCATCAAGAAGTATAGGCACAACGAGCCTTGGGACTCACACGATTGTAAATGTAACCGCAATCCTTGCAGACCCATTCGCCTTCCCAGTATTTTGATGCCGCTGCCTTTTCAGAAGCGGTCTGCTCTTTCGTCTTGCGGTTGCCGAACACCATGTTCAGGCTGGTGGTGGTTGACGGTGCAACTGCATTTTTGCGGGTCACTGCAGCTAATGGCTGCACAGTGAAAGCTTGAGTGCAAGCAACAAGAAGAAGGAGGAGGAGAGTAGCAACAAAGGATTTCATGTCGATTTATTAAGGAGAGTAGTTGATCAAAAGATTGTGACGCAGAGCAATAATAACTGCAAAGACCACATCGCATCATGGCGGATAACGAATCCACGGTGTCAGAGTTGGTGATGATGTCAGTGATCCGTTGTCAGTTGATTTTCGCGTCGGTTGTCGGTTCCCGAGTCATCGGGTCGGAAAGGGTCACGCAGGCACGCATGCCTCATTTTTTGAAGGAAAAAATTGAGGGGTAGTTGTACCATATCGACGTATCCAATTTGAGCAATACTATGCATATCGTCTGCAGTAGTGGTAGGCTATTTAAGTACTAATCGGAGCACTCCAGCATGTCTAGTAGTAGAGGCGATTCACAATGAGAGCACAAGCCAAATAAAGTTGTTCCAGTAGCATTAGCAGCCTAATGTTGATCGTGTTCCAAATGTGATTTATTTTGTCAAGCACGTGAACTACTTTTGCTGATGAGCAGGGCTTCGATCGTCGTAACCCGATGGATGAGGA
Organism: Fragilaria crotonensis; assembly: GCA_022925895.1. Classification (NCBI taxonomy): domain Eukaryota; phylum Bacillariophyta; class Fragilariophyceae; order Fragilariales; family Fragilariaceae; genus Fragilaria; species Fragilaria crotonensis. The sequence continues at coordinate 110,465 of JAKSYS010000098.1, forward strand.
TTTCCCTCGATGATGGTGGCTAATTGAATGCTCAAGTGTCGAATAGACAAACAAAGAGCCACCATGAAGAGAGCCGGGATTGGCCATCTGCGCAACACTATAGCACTAACAATGGAACCGGCCAATCCGCAAAACTTTGCGCGTTGAATAACTTTCAGGGCATTGCGACAGCAAGCACATTGCTTGGAATGATGTTTCCAAGGGTCAATCTGCTGGACCCGATCCAAAGTTTGAGCGACTCGAAGGCGGCAGGTCAAAGGTATTCACAGGAGCGGTGCTAAAGCCGTGGCGTGACCACCATTGACGAAACGCCTTGACCCCAACGTCAGACTGAGTCGGAAAAAGGTAGGGTGAGTATTTGGAAGATCGCTTTCTAGCTTGGTACTCCGCGTTGTGCAGCCACACGTCAGTATTCAGGAATCGATTGGATGCGGCGTGTTTGAGCCAAAGGGGAAGCCAATTGACCATGGCCGAACCGAACAACACTCGAGACCTCCCGGCTTCGATGGGTACGACGTGCACGTTAAGGTCGATTTTGTATTCATTGGTGTTGTTTTTTAATGTTCGATAATGATACATGGTGGGCCGTTGAAAGGAGGCTATACCACTGTTCATTGGAAAAGGAAATCTGCGGTCAGTGACACGGCTGTAGATTCTGCTTGAATACCCACACACTTACACTCGTTTGACGCCTCGTGAATAATCTTCAAAGGATGTCTCGACGTGCGTAAAGTTCGAAACAAGAATGCTCATGGGGACGGGTGATGCATCCGATCGCAAGCTTTGCAACGCGTGGTGGGCAAACGGAATGTGGGAGGGGTCCATGAAATTTTCGATCACAAAGTCTGCGGAGTATGGTAGTTCCCGTGCAAAGTAGGTCTTGTTCGTTCGCATATCATGTCGAACGGTAGGGTTATGTCTTCCGGCAAGACGGATTGCAAGAACATTTCACCATGCACTGAGGAAGGCAGAAACGCAAAAATCATGTCCCCGCCAGGTGAGTTGGGAAGTAGGATGCCCGCGATCCAGCAATTCGATCAATCCTTGTGTCAGGCTCTGCGTGTGGTAAACGAGTAAGGTTCCCTTCCGTGTCAAATTGCCAGCCATGGTAGGGACATTCAATGCATCCAGTTTCTGGATCGACGCGACCTTGGCTGAGGGGTGCCAATCGATGTGGACAAGTGTCAGCCATGACCGACCATTTGCTCTCGGCTTTCTCATCGGAATTCCAGACGACCAAGTCCAAACCCATCACCCGAATTTGCTGTGGTCCTAGTCCACGAAGAGCGTGCGCTGATGCAATTGGAATCAAGCACCTACGTTGTCGTCGTCGTCATTCCAAACTGGGTCGCGATCGACCGTCCGTGAATCCAACGTGGAAAAGCGTATTGATAGGGGCCGTCGTATCGTCGAAGGCACCAGGTGGGGTGATGTTAAGGCGGATACGTGAAAGGCTTCCGCAAAGGAGACTACCGTTGTCACCAGAAGAATGCTCACCATCTTGATGGGGATCATTCGTTTATTCGCCTTCGCTTCTTTACAAGTGTATGCGATTGGCTCCCTCGTAGAATCTTTGTGGTCGGAACCACGAAGATTTGATGTCAACAGGTCACAGACTCGGCATCATCGAGTCGCCTACGTAGAAAGTCTACAGTACTGTAAATACTGAGAATACCAGTCATATTTATCGTTTATAATTTATACAGTACTACCAGGTACGTTTTTGCATAGTGTCATCCCAGGTACAAGCTACTATAGTACACCGTTCCGAATGCATAGCACAATAGCGCAATAGCGTGCAAATACAGTGTACAGTGTATTCGTGCTATATGACTTTATGGCATGCATTCCGCCTTCCGCAACTCCTGGTGACAGGCGGCGACACTGTAGATTTTGTACCGTACTCCATTACCGATTAGCGTAACAAGGAATTCATCCTTGTATAAACGGTATATATCATTTTTACTTTGATCTAAGTAGCTCAGAAGGCCGTTGGTCGCCGTCGAGGCATCGACATGCGAAACTGAACCGAGATTCAAGAGTACTGAGTACTGAGCTAACGACGCCCCTCAGGGAGGCGTTGCTACCGTTACCTCGATTATTTTGTGTTCCATCAATTTTGCTGCCTTCTCAATAGAATCACAACAAAAGTCCGACTTCAGACCATGTTGAGCAGCTTTTTTAGCTTTGCCAAGGAGCCTGAGACTCGGCACGTGGTGCCATCTCCTTCCAAACCCAACAAATCAATAAGGCATCGTCCAAAGAGGAAAGGCAAACGAGGTGGGCCTGCGTCGACAGACAGCGCGAACATCAACGCAACCCCTCTTTCCTTCGCGTTTTCAGATGAAAGCATTTCAGTATGCGAAACAAAACATGGCGTCGAAGTTGCATTGGACTGGAATGCCGCTACCGTTAGTCCTTCCAAAGATGATGTTCTGAATGTCAGCCACTACCTGAGACAAGCTAGGAAGATACAAAAGTGTCAGTTCTCGATGAATTATCCAATACTGCCAATTGCAGCAATGGGTGAACAACAGAAACAACCCCAGCAGCAATCCCGGCACAGAATTCCACTTTCAGAATCTGTGAACGTATCATCGCTAGAAGACGACGTTTTCTGTTGCAGTCACATGTCGTCCGTGACGAACTAACGTCCATCGAAGAAGAAATGAGGTCTCGATGCAGAAATACAAGCACTTGAAGACGACCGGATGGAGCTGGAGCACAACTATTTACAGCTCCCAAGCACTAGTGCTGACTTGCCGTCGTGGGATTTTGAGTTTCTCTTGAAAAAGCAGAAGCCGTCATTGGAGAACGTCCAAGAACTTCAACGCCTGCGCGGCCGGTGCTGGACTGTACAGCTGCAATCGATGAAAACTCGAGATACTATTTGTAACAAACTCTGTTCCTCGGACCAAAATTCTCATAAACGCACAAACAAGTACAAGTCTCGGACGACAGTCACTGCTACGACCCAGGTTTCATACCTTTGCCTCCTCCCTGGAACCGGAAACAACAGTACTTTTTCATGCACACTGATTCGTCCGAATCTCGGTTATGTGCCGCCGCGATTGTTCGCACGCATGAAGAAAAACGCTCTCAATATGGATATGTTGACATATCTGTCGACTGGACCGAACGGTAGCTACTTCTGTTCCTTTCTTCTGGTCACGTTTTCTGGGGCATTTCAGACCCCGAATTTGATGCAATCGTGAAGGAGTGGCCTGTTTACAGAGTGGCGTTCGGCGAAACAAAAGCTCCCTCAGCAGAAGCGTCTCTTCAGTTGGATAATCGTGAGTCGGGATGGTCGAGTCGCTTTCAAGAACCTGCCCCTCCGACTGACGAATTTGTTGAATTCACGTTTGGCTGACGAATCGGCACCGGCTGAAATTGCCTTGGGTAGCGAAGGTGCCTATTTTATCCGCTTTCTAAATGGAAGCATTGACTATTGTTTGCCGTCCCACATTACGGAAGTCTGCAACTTCATTGTGCAACGGGGAGGCAAAATCACCAACATTTTGCTTCACCCGCAGCTCTCGAAGGAGTTTATCGTACGACACACCGAAATGAAATAGACTGTCAGTAGAAAGACTTGTTAGTATGATAAATAGGTGTGTTACCGCTTCTCAGCTGATAATGGGGCGAGATAACTGTCAAAAGCTTTTTACAACCGATTGCCAACATGATTTCGCCCCCTTACTCAATCGTCATCTCAACGATTCGTTATCGTTCGCCCTACTCCAGTACTCTCGTTGGCGTCGACGGGTTCCCGAAAGATAGGTGCGGAGAAGTTTACTAGTTCGGATTAGCTTGACTGCCAAAACAAGAATCAAAATGAGAACGTTCGGCTCTCACGATTGATCTCAAAGAATGTGGACCTTTTCGATCAGCACCCTTCTCGTCGCATCTATACGTGCTTAATGGCATCCGCGTTCTTCATTATTTTCACTTGGCCTTCGTCTCCTTTCTCCATCGCATTGATATACAAGCTAGCTCTTCCTCGCCCTCTTTGTTCTTTTCGACTGGCCTTCGTCTCCTTCTTCCTTCCCATTGGTACCGCCTGATCCCGTTCTCGGTTTCTTCGTTCCATTCAACAGACTATCGTCTCCTTCCTCCTTTTCGTTATCACCAACCAACGTAATCTTTGCCTTCTTCGTTCCTTTCATTTCGTTTTCGGCTCCTTCCTCGTTCTCGTTGCCGCCAGCATACTCATATTTCAGTGGCGCAAATGTCATGCGATGAATAGGCAACGGCCCATGCCGAGCTATTAGCTCCATGTGTTTTGCCGTACCGTAGCCTTTGTGCTGGTCAAGCAGGTAATGAGGATACTTCTCATGGTATTGATGCATCAAAGCATCGCGTGAAACCTTGGCGATAATCGAAGCGGCGCCAATCAAGTACTCTCGACCGTCGCCCTTTATCATTACTTCGGCCTCAGAGGAAACGCTGGAGGCATGCGATTGCCATCAATCAGGAGAAGACCTGAGCTGGATCGAGAGGCGCGTTTCCTGAAATCACCTCACAGTTCTCATCCGTCGCTCCTGTCACAACATAATTTCCCTCATGAGATGTGGATAAGCTCGACTCATATCGCACAGTATCCAATCCCAAAACGCCGCTTGCAGCCATGCGCATGGCTTCGTACGTCGCTTGCAAAATGTTGATTTCATCAATAGTCTTTGCATCTACAACAGCCACCGCATACCGTAGATTTGCGCTTGATACGAGCCTTTGATACAATTCATCACGGACTGGTTCCTTTGTTAATTGTTTGGAATCACAAATACCGTCCACGGTGGGACAAGTTGACAAAATGGCAGCAGCCACGACAGGACCTGCCAATGGACCTCGGCCAGCTTCGTCGACACCCATGATGAAGGAAATACCTGGGCTTGTCTGCAATAGCTCCATTTCTCGGGATCGGGGCAGCGTTTCATGTGACGACTTTGGTTTGGTTGTCTTTGGTTCTGGTTTTGCAGGAGCATCTTTGTCGTCGACTACTTTTGTCCTTGTGGATCGTTTTTGGTGGCAATTGGTTTGGTGGCGCCGGCGCATCGTCTAGCGGTCCAGTACTACAAAGTCGTTGAAGTCGAGCACTGCGACGATTCTTCGTCATTGTCTGATGTGATGAGGGATGCAAAGATTGAACTGGTCCTGTTCGCAGACATGAAAAGCAGATAACCAGAGTGGTTCTTCGACGACCGAACACTGATCGAAGCGGGAGAGAAAGGTTGGTCAGCAACGAGATGGAGTTTCGACAGAAAGGGTCGAAGGCCATACTCTAAGCTTGCTTTAGTTGTTAAGAAGCAATTGCAAAGAGTCCGTACGCTGCCATTGTCGGAGTCTGTCTGGGCTCAGAAGTTATGTAGAAAGATAAGAGCAACAGATCCAGCAGCTGCAAATTAGCTGTCGAATAATAAAGCTGATACTGAATCATTTCGATGCAAAACAACCTTAAATAAAACGAGGATGCTCATTTTTCAATTTCGAGCATATAACGTTTCTGATAGGTACATAAGGGAATGAGTTTATTCGTTTCTATGGTACTGTAGTATACCGTCGTACATTTCGTAGTCAGTTACATTGGAGAACATAACTTTGACAAGTTGTATAGCAGTAACTTCCGAATGCTCCAAAGCTAAAAAATGAAATAATCCCATATACCTTCCACAGTTTTTGTTGAGACCAGTTGAATTTGGCTCTGCCACTCATACAAGGAAAAGACAGTAATGAAGTGCCAGTCGCCATGGGTTCCACCTAGAGCGCTGTCTATCTTTCTGCAGTCGAAGAAGCATGACGCCTCGGCCGGTCTCAGCAAGGATTGTTTTGCTCTTAATAGTATTGCATCAGACCGTTTCCACTCCTACAATTGAATGGAAAGAATCTGTAAGGAACGATCCTCACGTTCATGTCCGAGAGTCTGGATCAGAAGTCACAAACGATGCTAGCTACCGTACAAGCACCGTGAACGAAACTGTCTTGCATCCACACGTACAAGAATATGGAGTAGCGGGCTTGGCCGCCAGCGTACCTGTTGGCGACATCGACGATACTGATATACCTGTGGAAAATCTGCATACGGAGGTTGAGTTTTCGCCCCCCGGGGTTATTTTGGATGAGGCGGATCTGGATTTGAGTGTGCTTGAAAAGAAACATGCGAACCGACATCATCGGCATAAAGCGTCGAAAACGAAGGATTTTCACAAGGAGATGCAAGGGGCTGGCAGCATCTTTAGCAAACCCAACGAAGGAACTGAGGTGGACGCCAAACGGAACAAGGGAAGTGTGCGGGGTCATCGGTAACGATGTCAGCATCTGAGGCTCCAACGGATATTTCTAATTCACCATCTCCCCCTCCGACGACGACTGTGCCGTGACACCATGATTAGTAATTTCAGAAATTGTTGAGGGTCCAGTCCCAGATTCGACAACAGTTGTGCTCACGCGATTCCTTGTAGAGGACAAGTTATGCGTCTCTCCACTATCGGTTCGGATCCTTAAAGCCATTCATGACAGTGAGATTACTGCTTCTTCCGAAAAACGCATGCTCTCTTGAACTACATATGCGTTGCCTCGGCAACCAACCTGTGGCTCCTGTATCCAGGAGCAGACTATCAGCGTGGAATCATGCATCAGTTCACCTCAAGATAGCTTAATAAATCAAAACTCAATATACAGTCATTGTAGGGCGTAGGTCGCGAGAAAGACTGTTCCTGCAGTGCGGGTCGCAACCTGAAGGTGCGTTCATGATGTGTGATTCATTCTGTGCCATATCATTTTTATCCTAAATGGGTACGCAACACCGTGGTACTTGTACTGTAGTACCCAATTTCGAACCTCTCAAAGGAATGTAGAATCTCATTTCAACGCACCAAGTGCCTTTTGCAGTTCGTTGTGGTTTGCGGTTCGCATTCCCTCCCAGTCTTCCAAGGAAGTTCCAAAAATGTGCCAGATGCCAGTAACCAGGCGCAACACGGACCCCCCGTATCTTTTCCCGCTGCGCTGCATTTGCAGGTGTACTTCTCGTTGTACCTCCGTTACGAAGTGAGAATTCCATTGTGCCAGTGGGGGTTGGGAAATTCTTCAATTGCTGACGTTGAAATCACCCTTCTGCTGCGCACTTTCAGGATCCTGAGGGACGGACCACTGATCATCTTTCGTTCCTTTCACAGAACTCACGCCTTTGGTTAGTCATCCTGTCATACTCCAAACACACAGGTTGCACGAACAACACTGTGAACCATGATCTCTTCTGCGGCTCGTCGTGCTGCCCGGGGTGTTCTATCCGTAATGCGAGAACTCTGCGGCGTGTTCCTCGCTCCAGCATGGCATCGATCCGTCTGCTTGTTATGACCAACGCTGGTGGATCTGCTTCCTACACTACTGAACGTGTTGTTGAACTTCGTTCGGGCAAGAAGATGCCAACTCTCTACGATGCCACACGCGAAACAGAAAACTGTGGTGTTGGTTTGGTCGCTTCATTGAAGTCGATCGCATCTCGCCGGGTTGTGGAAGATGCCGACGAAATGTTGGTTCGCATGTCCCATCGTGGTGGATGTGGCTGCGATCCAGCATCGGGAGATGGTGCAGGTAAGAGTACTCTTGTGTCTCCAGTCGCAGTATTGCCTTAGTTTCTGCTTCCTGATTGGTTGACAACTTGTCACTACATCTTCATGTTCTAACCACTGTGATGCTTGCAGGAGTTCTTTTTGGTATGCCTGACTCATTCATGCGCGCCAAGGCCTTGGAATTGTTCAAATTCGAACTCCCCAAGGTTGGAGACTACGCAGTGTCCAATGTCTTCTTCCCACACGCAAATCTGAAGGCACTCGAAGATTGCAAGAGCATCCTCGAGCGTCTCTGTCACGAGAGGGGATTAAAGGTTGTTGGGTGGCGACCGGTGCCAGTCGATAATTCCATGTTGGGCAAGGATCCGCTTGATTCGGAACCGATCACGGAGCAGCTGTTTGTTGCCCATCAAGGACAGTACCATAATCGTACCTTCGAGCAAGAATTAATGCGTATCCGTAAAATGGCCGAAGATGAAGCAACTGCCATGTTGGGCCCTGAAAGCGGATTCTACATAAACTCTCTCACCAGTCACACCATCACATATAAGGGTCAGTTGACGCCTGAGCAAGTCTCTCAATACTACCTTGACTTGAAGGATCCTACCTTTGTCTCTCACATGGGGCTTGTGCACTCACGTTTCAGTACCAACACGTTCCCTTCCTGGGAACGTGCTCAGCCCATTCGCATGATGTGCCACAATGGTGAAATCAATACACTCCGCGGAAACAAGAATTGGATGTACTCTCGTGGCGGCATCATGGAATCTGAAATTTACGGTGATGATACTATGCACCTGCTGCCTGCCACCTCTGACAACATGAGTGACTCTGGAAACTTTGACTCCGTCTTGGAGCTCCTTACAAGGCTTCGAATAGATCATTGCCGGAGGCTGTCATGATGATGATTCCTGAAGCGTGGCAAGATAATGACAATCTTTCCGATACAAAGAAGGCTTCTACAGTACAATTCTTGCGTCATGGAACCATGGGACGGACCAGCAATGGTAGCCTTTACAGATGGCCGCTACATTGGAGCTACCCTGGACAGAAATGGACTTCGACCATCACGTTACTACGTCACCAAGGATGATCATGTGATGTTGTCGTCCGAGATTGGTGTCTGTCCAGAGTTGTCCGATGCCGATGTTAAAATTAAGCACCGTCTGGAGCCTGGCAAAATGTTTTTGGTTGACTTCGAAACTCAACGCATCGTTCCTGATAACGAAATCAAGGAGCAGGTTGCTCACATGCATCCGTACGGTGAATGGGTGAAGGACGGCATGGTTGACTTGGAGAAATGGGCGAAGGAGCGAGGCACGACCCGCAGTAAGATGGATTTCAGCCAGACGAACCGCAAACTGAACATGTTCGGTTATACATCGGAGAAATTGGAAATGCTTCTTATGCCCATGGCTGTGGGCGGGAAGGAGGCGCTTGGGTCGATGGGTAACGATGCTGCATTAGCGGTCCTGTCCGAGAAACCTCGTGCAGTTTTTGATTACTTCAAGCAGCTCTTTGCTCAAGTGACCAACCCACCAATCGACCCAATTCGTGAAGAAATTGTCATGTCTCTGGTGTGCCCTGTTGGCCCTGAGGGAAATCTCTTGTCGGAGCCTAGCCCTCAACACTGCCAACGTCTTGTGGTGCGCCACCCTGTCTTGACGTTGGAGGAGATGCGCACTCTTAAACACGCCGAACACTGGAAGGGTGGTTTCAACTTCAAGACGAGCATCATCGATACGACCTATCCAGTCGGAAGCGGGCCAGATGGTATGCTTCAAGCCTTGGAACGCATTTGCCATGAAGCCGCAGAAATTATTCAGGGACACTTCGGAGAAGAAGGTGCGCAGGCAGTCTGCCTCTCCGATCGTTTGGCAGGTCCGGACCGCATGCCACTTCCATCGCTCTTGGCGGTCGGTGCTGTCCACCAACACCTACTGAAGACCAAGCAACGCCCTAAGGCTGCCATCTTCGCTGAGGTTGGTGATGCCAAGGAAGTCCATGACTACGCCACGCTTTTCGGTTATGGATGTGATGGCGTCTGTCCGTATGTGGCCTACGAAGCCATTTGCAAAATGAACAGCGACGGATTGGTCGAAGCAACAACCAAACGTGAGTTCACTGATGATGAGCTTATGGCGAACTATCGTAAGGCCGCTGCCAAAGGTCTTTTGAAGGTTATGAGCAAAATGGGTATCTCCACTCTGCAGAGTTACAAGGGAGCGCAGGTGTTCGAAGCAGTGGGTCTCGCAGATGAAATCGTTGATCGTTGCTTTACCGGAACTACTACTCGAATTCAGGGCACTGGCTTCGAAGCGTTATACCGTGATATGGAGCGTTTCCACCAGACCGCTTATTCCTCTTCTGGACTTGTCCAGAGCGATGGACAATTCCACTACAGAGACGGTGGCGAGGCACATCTCAATACACCTGCAGGGATGGTCAATCTGCAAATTGCTGGTCGTACGAACTCTCGCGAAGCCTACAAGGAATTTGCACGATTGACTAATGAGCAGAACAAAAAGGTGACCCTTCGTGGTCAGCTGAAGTTCAAGTTAGATCCTGCCCGCTCGGTTCCTCTCGATGAAGTGGAGCCTGCTAGTGCCATTGTCAAGCGTTTCGCTTCTGGCGCCATGTCTTTGGGATCCATCAGCCGGGAGGCCCATGAAACGTTGGCAGTTGCAATGAACTCGATCGGTGCCCGTTCGAATACTGGAGAAGGGGCGAAGATCCCGCGCGCTCTTAGACAATCGTCGCTCTGCTATCAAGCAGGTTGCGTCCGGCCGATTCGGGTTACATCCCACTACCTTGCTAACAGCGACCAAATTCAAATCAAATGGCCCAAGGTGCCAAGCCTGGCGAAGGTGGTGAGCTTCCTGGTTTCAAGGTTTCGGAGTACATTGCCTCGAACCGCCATACGACTCCGGGCGTGGGTCTCATTTCTCCTCCTCCTCACCACGATATCTACTCCATTGAAGATCTAGCTCAACTCATTCACGATCTTAAAAACGCCCAACCACACGGTGAGGTTTCTGTTAAGCTGGTCTCTGAAGTTGGTGTCGGTGTCGTTGCTGCTGGTGTCGCTAAAGCCCTTTCTGATCACATCACCATTAGCGGACACGATGGGGGTACCGGAGCTGCTGCTTGGACTGGAGTCAAGGGTGCGGGCCTCCCGTGGGAATTGGGTCTTGCTGAGACACAGCAAACATTGGTCTTAAACGGTCTTCGCGACCGTATTAAGCTTCAAACGGACGGCCAGCTGAAGACCGGACGCGACGTGGTCATCGCATGCTTGTTGGGGGCAGAGGAATTCGGTTTCGCTACCGCTCCCTGATTGCCATGGGATGCATTATGATGCGCAAATGCCATCTGAACACTTGCCCTGTCGGTATCGCAACACAAGATGAGGAACTCAGACGCAAATTTTCCGGACAACCTGAGCATGTTGTCAACTACCTGATGCTCCTGGCCGAAGATGTTCGTGAGATTATGGCCAAGCTCGGTTATCGCAAGATGGAAGATATGATTGGGCAGACGCAGCACCTCGAGGTCAACACTCGTGGTTTGCACTACAAGAGTCGAGGTCTTGACCTGAGTCCACTCCTTACTCCAGCCTCGGAGCTAAATCCTTCGGCTGGCATCCGCAATTTGACAGGCCAATACCATGGCTTGGATGTCGCAAAGGACAACGCCTTCATCGAAAAGGCGAAGGCTGCGATCGAAAACGGTGAAAAAGTGATTATCGAGGACGAGTGCACCAATCTTAACAGAACTATGGGAACCATGCTTTCATACACAATCTCCAAGAAGTATGGTAAGGAAGGTCTTCCCGATGACACCATTCAAATCAAGCTCAGAGGTCATGGTGGTCAATCCATGGGTTTTACTTTGGCGCGTGGTATTACTATGACAGTGGAGGGTGATGCTAACGACTACACTGGAAAGGGTCTGTCGGGAGGAAAGATTGCCGTGTATCCCCGCCCTGAGATTGTCACCGATGGCTTCGTGGCTGAAGAACACGTGGTAGTTGGAAACGTCTGCTTGTACGGAGCAACGGCTGGAAAAGCCTTCTTTCGCGGTAAGGCTGGCGAACGCTTTTGCGTTCGTAACCCAGTGCACTGGCGGTCGTTGAAGGACTTGGTGATCACGGCTGCGAGTATATGACCGGGGTGTCGTTGTGTGTTTGGCAGAAACTGGTCGCAATTTCGCTGCCGGTATGAGTGGCGGACTTGCCTACATTTACGATCCTGACGGCAAGTTCCCAGCGCTGCAACATGGGATTGGTTGGCTTGGAATTTGTCGATACTGAAGAGGAGAAGCAGGAATTGTACGACTACATCAAGGAACACGTTGCCCACACTGGTTCTGCTGTGGGGCAAGAGATGCTGGATAACTGGGACATTCGTGTCAGCCAGTTTGTCAAGGTCTTTCCTCACGATTTCAAGCGTGTCCTGCTGGAGCGTAAGGCTGCTGAGGAGGGTTCTGCTGAAGCTGCGTAAAGGAACTCAAAAGTGACTGGAGCACGACTTAGTGAGATTTGTACACACGACGAAGCGTTTATTTTGTGATGGTTGAGGTTCATCTCCCGGCCCTAGAGCGGTGACAACCCAATATTATTAGGTTTATTATGATTTTATCATCCATACCTGCCCACTTCACACAGTTGCAGTCACCTTGACCTTCTTACCTGGACTTGTACCCCGTTTCTTCCTGTTCTCATCGTCCCCATGAATATCGTCGTCGTCAACGTATTCCACCACTTCATCCGACACCTCTGCTCCTTGCCCTGCAGCCGCTGATAAGATTGCACGCTGCTTCCAGTGCTCCTTCTCTTCTTCGAAACTTGCGCCCATTGGCGAGCTACCATCGATATCATTTCTCTCGCCGGGACGTCCGGATTGCTGTCTTTGATGCACTCGTAATTCGCCGTGACGTACATCGTATAGGCTGTATGCTGTCGTTTGGGGCGATTGGGGTCACGCCCCTGCTTGCGCTTGGAAGCCTTTCGAGTCCCATCTGCTGTGGCATTGCCAATTTAGTGAGGTCAGACTGATCTCGCATTTCGAGGAACCAACGAGCAAGGTCACAACGCGCTTCGTACTCTTACCTTCGGCTGAGGCATGGCTTTCGATGTTGGCAGCAACGGTTCGCAAGGCGTTGGCGCGTTCTTCCGCCTGCGTCGCCTCGCAACGAAGAAATGCAATGAAGGCGGGCACTCATGAGATGAACAACTCCCTTAGCATTA